>CAWUFW010008811.1:600000-846468 GCA_963921515.1 Calotriton arnoldi
TCACATTGCCTATCCCCCAGTGTATAAAATCCCAATGGTTACTGACACCTGCACCGTACCGAATTCCAGAACAGGCAACCGAGACGGTGGAAGCTTTTCAACAAAAGCGGGCGCCTCGTTGTAATGGGCAATGCATAAACAAATTCCACTGGCTATATTATCATTAGCTTCTCGTAATACGCATAGCAAAACATGGAGCTCCCTCATATTGCAATAAATTCAACAAAAGCAAAATCCTAACCAGTAACATACACTTTTTGCTTCACCCTCTTTCCCACAAGTGGCAGTTTGTATATATCAATGTCAGAGGGGATTCAAACTGCCTCTACTACGGTATATGAGATTTCAATAATTACTGATAAATACGCCGAACCCAATCCTATAGCAGTCCACTGAAAAATGTCATAATTTATGTAGCCATGATACACTTAAACAGCCTAAAAGTTATCAGTGCACTCATACATGTCCTTCTCGTTCCTTTCAGGACTCACCCAACAAACACTCAGAGAGAAGGGGATGACCGGAACACAGGCATGAAGAGTATGTGAAACCAAGAAAGGACTCACAATGCTCATCTCACATCATCACAAAAAAGGAGGAGGAACTTTCACAACAAAAACCCCAATTCAAAAAGATGAAAGTGACAGGTATTTCCACTAAATATGTCACACATATTGAGAACGCTCCTTCAGAACAAGAAGTGGGCTTTGTCACTGTTAGAAAGCTCAGCAGAGGTCACAATAGTTTGCCGGAATCTTCAAGAGTTTCTTGTTTCAAGAGCAACAAATGAATTTAATCAAGTTGAAACACCACATCAGCGGGTTAGCCCTTCCAACAGACTTTATGATTTGGACAACCAAATTGAGGGTGACATACCCGTACTATTAAAGTAATATTCTAGGCAAATTTTACAACCACCTATGACATTTTCTTGGCTGAAGTCGATTGGCCACCTGAGTTTGTTAAAAAAAAGTCCCACATGGGGAAGTTGTAATATTACCTTCCTTCTCTGTTCTTGTTCCTGAAGTTGTCAAACAAGTGTATGCTGCAGAATAAGCCCTTGCACAAGGCCCAGCATTATATTGCAATCATGTGGTCTGGGATAAGAACTCACCTTATCACGTTATACCCATAAGGTCCAGCCTGCAAGTGCAAACACAATATCCAATGAAACATGAAGCAAAATGCCTGGCCAGTGAAATTCTATTACAGTTAGAGTATCAAGGCATTATTGAGCTTTGTATTTCAGCAATCAACAATCCATTATTTCCAGTAGCTAATCCGTATCATTCCTTTCATTTAGTCTTAGATTGCAGACATTTAAACAGTCATACATGCAACATTGCTATTCAAAATTCACATAGCACAGCTCGACCAAACAACATAGTTTGCAAGAAAAAAGCAAACACTTTGGACATTTCCAATGGCTTTTTTCTGCCAAAATACAGCACCTGAAAGCAGAGACTTAATAGCGTTTTCCACTTTAGGAGTCCAGAGAAAATTCTGCCAACTTCCTCAAGGGTACAAGAACAGCCCAGGTATGTTTTCTGCCCGAGTAACATCAATTCTACATGAAACTGACCCAGAAGCATTGTCCTACATTGATGACATTTACCTCACAGAGGATGACTTAAACACATACTTAGCCAAAGCAGATTGCATAGTTTTCGGGATTTGTAATAAAAATTGCTTTTCTCAGTGTCCTATTCTTGAGATATGAGTTATCCAATGAAAGCAAAAGCCTTGCACCAATATTTCTTGGAGAAATGTGCTCTCCTGCAATCACCAAACACCATAAAAAAGCTACTCTCACTTTTAGGTTTTCTCAACCTTAGTAGAACATACATACCAGACTACGCACAATGGGTTAAACCATTGTATGAATTAATTCATCCTGATTTCTCCAGTACACATTGGACATCAGAACACACACAGATTCTAAGAACACTGCAAACTGACATGCTTGCATTCAGACACTTACATACTCGTGTCAACACAGCTATCTTGGTGATCCACATAATTGCAGGATCCACTGGCTATAACAAGGGTGATACTGTACCTTGCGCTTGTAAATTGCATTTATACTCCGGTGCTGAAATGCATTTTGCATCAACTTAAAAAGTATTGACTGCAGTTCAGACAGCTGTTATAAAGGAAAGACTGTTGGCTTAGGGGAAACCCATAATTGTTCTTACTCCCATTCCAGCCTCAAAGGCTGTCACCAGTGCAAAAGCCTTGCAACCAAGATGGATGAATACAATGGGCCGCCTCCTTAATAGCTACTGATGTTGACTATGTCTTTGACTCTACCTTGCAAATACAAGAATTTCTCCAGTATGAACAAGAATATCCTGTGCCCAGTGACATTTTGCCTCTTTATCAGTATGATTACATAATATACAATGAATCGCCAGATCAACGCTGTATCCTCATCCTGCTTCCACATGTTCCGCCTGCTATGAAAGACATTCAGATGGATCCCCATAGAATCCAGAAAGACAGTCACCCATGCACTCATCACCAGCAAACTCGACTATGGCAATGCATTCTTCGCCGGCGTCACCCAGAAACAGCTCAGGAAAATACAGAACATTCAAAACACCACAGCCAGACTGGTCCTCAACATCCCCCACTGCAGACACATCACAGAACACGTTTGAGAACTCCACTGGCTCCCAGTCAACAAGAAAATCACCTTCAAGCTCCTCACACATGCCTACAAAGCTCTCCACAACGTAGGACCTATATAGCTGAACCACTGCCTCTCATTCCACGTACCCGCCACACAACGTCCCTCCGCCCAACTTGCCCTGGCCACCATCCCAGAGATTCACAAGACCAGAAACGGCAGAAGAACCTTCTCCTCCCTCGCCGCCAAGACCTGGAACACCCTGCCCCTCAATCTCAGGCAATCCCTGTCGCTGACCCAATTCAGGAAGGATCTCAAGACCTGGCTCTTTGACTGAACCTCCATGTCCAGACGGATTAGCAGCCCCCGCTCAGTGCCTTGAGAACCTCAAGAGTGAGTAGCCACACTATACAAACTCCTGCTCCTGATTGATTGATTTATGGTTCAGCTCAGCCCGCATTTGGTACTAAGCAATGATAATCAGTACGTGGTGTAATGAGAAATGGAGAATTCTATCAACAAAAAACATTTACACAATGATGAGGGGATTGTACAGCTCAGCTGGCTGAACTGAAAGCATTAGTTCTGGCACTAAAAAATACTGATCCTGAATTCCCCACACTCAGTGTGTGATTCGTATTACTGTGTCTAGTCGTTTAATGAAAACGTACATCATTGGCACTTGAATTGATTCAGAGATTCAAAAGGAATACTATCAAGTGTAAATTGCTTTGGGGAAAGGTGGCACATCTTAAAGATCGCTTGCCATAGGCTCATGTATTTCATACATTGAGTCATCAGCATGTTGGATTACACGTTGTAGGGAATTCACTGGCTGATGAAGCCGCCAAAGTAGCAGTTCAGACTGCTGTTGTAGCTGCAATTACTTGTACACACTCAATGGTGGATGATGACATCATGGTTGCTGTCAATGCTTTATGCAGTGGCACCCCATTACCTAAAACATATCCAGCAAAATACTCATATCTATTGAGTGTCTAAAACATACCTTTTGCTCGCATTCCTGGGATTAGTGATTGAGTGATACCCAACCGATTTCACAAGCTAGAATTAATCATAGCTGTTCATGAAGGATTAGCATCTGCCCATGAAGGTGTGGCAGCTAAAGTTCCCTTACTACAGAAATGCCATGGTCTGTGCAAGCAGACTAAACAATATGTTCATTGCTGTAATGTTTGTCAACAAAGTAAATGTTCCACCACAGCTCACTCACCACAGACACACCTTATAGTTTCAAACTAGCCCTAACATGTGTCTATCCGTGTTAAAATAAAAATTATGCTTTTGTACTGTTCTACGTAAGTTAGCATTCGCGGCGCCATTTTGTGTACTGGCGCTATTTTGTATTATGATCTAAACTAATTTTCTGCCATTTCTCAGAAATGGCCTTCTCTAGGTTATGTTTCTTTGGAACTGAGTTTTGTCACACTAATGAATGTACTGTTCTTATTAGCGCATACCTTTCCTCTAGATGTAAGCCCTCTCCCACTTGTCTAGTAGTGGGCACAGGCAGAATGACCTTGACTTATAGATAATGTGTGTCCGGCTTCAGAACCGAAACGTACTCCTTTGTAATTTACTGTCCAGCTGCATCTCTCTGGAAAATTCCATGGTGGGCGTGTTTTCATTGATTCTGAAATATACAGAATGTATCGTTATGCTTGTTGAATTCAGACTCTCTCTGCAGCACTCTTAGCGACTGGGCAGACAGGGCTCCTCTCTGAGCGACCTTTGAATAAACTGTCATTGGTTTGTATTCTCTACTGTCTGACGGACTCTTCATTTTGTAGAAGGCAGAGAGGTGGTCATGAGTGACCCGAGTGACCCGAATCGAGCCACTTCCTTCAGTTGGCGCCCGAACAGGGACTCCTTTGGGTGAGTGGCCCTTCCCCTTCCTTGGAAAGGGGGGAGGTTGAAGCTATTGTCGGGTCAGACGGACGGATCAGGGATCCCTGCATGAAGAGTTTCTGACACTCGCAGATGCCCCTTCTGTCTGGCCGGATGGTGTCTCGCCCAGTGGTCATCCCGACTGGAGTCCTGAACGGCGAAACCCTTGGATCTGACCATTTGGTCTGAAGAGTCGGCAGTGGAGAATAGATTAGTTTTGACCTGCATATATCAGGTCAGTTTGTTTTGGTTCTTTTGTGGATATGGTACCATTTTGGTTTATATTTGGTATGGTCTAAGGACCATCTTTGGGACAAAAACAATTGAAATTGTTTTGCTAGGCATAGAATAGTGAGTTTGTTCTCTTTTGAAAATGCCTAGCTTTAGTAAAATATTTGCTTTGTGTTGTCGTTGTTGCTCTATTGATGCTCAATTGTAAGAAAGTCAGCCGGCGCCTCCAGAATGCACTCCGAATTTTGATATGTATGTGAAGTATGGTCTTGGCTCTATTATGTTTAGTACATTATGGCACAAATATACGAGGGACAATGCCGAATTGCAGTGGCCGTTGACGGGCACTTTTGATGAACAGAAGATTGAGTATTTGCAAGAACAGTTGTTTAAGAAAAGAAGTAGGCAGTCTATGTTTGATTCCCTCAGAATGTGGCAAAAGGCAGCTAAACAGAGACAAATGAAAGCAGAGAAGGAGGCCCGGAAAGGGAGAATGCAGACGTTGACTCAGAAGGCCGTAGCATATGATAGGGATAAGCAGGAGAAGGGTATTGAATGTGAGGATAGAAGGTTTTGATTACATATTGACAAATCAAATGTGGTTCAGGAGGAAAATGATACTTTTGTGGAAGAATTGTTGAATGCCTGACCCCTGCCCCGCAGAGAACATATCCTACTGTTCCGGCACCCTTACAGCCACCCGTTACAGTTGCGTCCACTGTCTCTCTCCTGGTGTCTACCGTTGTTATGTCAACGGCTGTGGCTTCGGCTCCTCCTCCTCCTCCTCTTTCTTCTGTTTCTTTGCCGTTGTTGGCAACTGTGACTGTTAGTCCTCCTGCTGCACCAATTGTCTCAGCGTCCCTTTTGCCAATTCTTTCCCCCGTGACACAACCCCCAGCGACGATAGTGCCTGTTACTTCTGTTGCCTCTCCTACTATGGTTTTTCATCCTCCGACATTAGTGAGTAGTAGGACGCTGGTCTTCGATTTGAGGATAGGGTTGGACAAAGTTTAAGGAGCGTATGGGACCGTTCGTGAGGTCTGATGTGGAAGAAGACGAGAAACAGGTAATAGCTAATCAGACTGTGCAGTGGGCCCGTAATCCTATTTATAGTGTAGAGGATGTTTGGGCGACTATGAGAGATTTTGAGCCTTTTATACAGCAGCATGCTCTTAAACATATGTCAGCTACTTTGATTGGTCTTTGGCAACTTTGGAGCGGAGTCGCCTCAAATTTTGTATGATATTATAGACCGAGTGTATATTAGTGAATTGGGGCCAGACAAGTCTTTGCTAATGTTATGACAATCAAAGCTTACAGGGGCCGATTGCAAGAGAAAAGCCCTAGGTTGTTATCCCAGTTTCTGATGAGAGAGGTTCATCCTTTATATCACCCAGAGATACCAGAGTTAACGGATGGGCGAGGTAATGTGACTCGAGCGGCACAGGCAGCCTGGATTCAAGAACAATGGGTTTATAACCCATGGAAAAGGAGTGAGGTTTAATCCCTTAAACCTCATTTGCCGGACCCTAGAAAGAACCCCACTGCTTATTATAAAGAGTTGACTGAAGCTGCTTCTTCGACGGTAATGACTCTTGCTGACATTGAAATGTTCTTTGGTCTTCTTGTTCCAGTTGATATTTGGAGCCAGGTCCATACTCAAGATTATGTTCCGGAGTTGGGTGGTACTTGAGATCAAATTAAGGCAAAGGAAAGAAAGCCAGGTGATAAGCTTCGGGCAGAGATACTGGCTTTGCCAGGTCGAATTATTACATACATGCATTCTCTTATTCCGCCAAAAAAGGTGGATTGGGACAAATTGTCAGCTTGTTGTCAGAAGAAAGATGAGAGTGTGTCTGATTTTTTCACTCGATTTGAAGGTACGTTTTTGGATTACAGTGGGCAGGATTTGTCTATTGAGGGAAGTGTTCGGTTGTTTGTTAATAGATTTGTCTCTAATTTGCTTCCGAAATAGTGACTCGATTGCAGGCTTCTGAAAGTACTTGATCTACCTCTTCTCCTTCTGTTATTTTGAATATGACACAATATTATGAGCATAAGGACAATGAGGAGAAGGAGAGGACAGAGAAGAGGCATAAGGATTTAAAGACGAAGGTGTTGTTACAGCAGGCTTTTAGAGGGAATGGGAGAGGACGTGGTGGTTCTGCTCGACAGCTTCCATGCACTAGTAGGCAGCCAACAACTTCGCCTTTGGGTCCGAATCAGTGTGCGTATTATAAGGAGGAGGGACATTGGCGTAGTGAGTGTCCTGTGCTTTTGCAGAAGATGGCAGCCCCTAGAGGACGGGGTTCTCGTGTTCTGGGTTGTGGAGTTGGTGGGGCTGATAATGCACAGGGTGTTGCAGCCCCACAGGGTCGTTCTGATAACAATTATTTTGACGACCCTCGAGATGGACAGTACTATCATGATGACTACGATGTAGATGAAGTGACAGGAATGTCTTACAGCTAAGACAGCCAGGGACAGAGTGGGGGACCAGTTCAGATACCTATAGACCAGCGTGGTCCTTATGTGACAGCAGAATTACAAGGTTCAACTAAGGAGTTTTTGGTGGACACAGGTGCGACAAAAAGTTCTGTTGCTCGAAATATGGTCCCTGGGGCGGCTCTGTCCGGCCATAATAATGTGTTGGTTGGTTTCTCTGGTGTACCGGTTGTAAGCCCCATTTCAAAACCTCTTGCATTGACTCTTGGTCCTTTCAGTGTGGATTCGCCATTCTTGCTGAAATCTAATTGTGGTGAAAATTTGATGGGTTTGGAGTTGTTAAAAAAATTGCATGCCACAATTCATTGTTATCCGGCAGGTGTCTATATGACAATGGGTCCAGATGTAGTGCGTGCTAAGCAGCATTTGTCCAAAGATGTACCCCTCCCTGTTGAGTTCAAAGATGTGCCACCCACTCTGTGGGCAACAGGCGACACTGACGTGGGATTGTTGCAGATATCACCGGTTTCGATACAGGTTAAGGATGGTGCTATTTTGCCTCGTATCCCTCAGTATAAAATACCGCGGGGGCGTGGCCAAGATGGCGGCGGAGTAGCACCATTTCTCTGGGGCTCCGCTCGCCGAGGCCAACAAAAGGCATCCATCTGCAGCCTTGAGACCCGAGAGGCAGTTAAAAAGTGGTCTCAGGGTGTCCGGAACGTTAGAGGACAGCGCAGACCCGGGGCGAGAGTTGTATCCCGCGGTATCCAGCGGCAGTGTCCCCAGTGTGACTAGTGGCTGTGGAGACGGGGTTAGCGTGGAGGCCACCGCGAGGAGCCTGCAGTCAGAGGAGGGGCGTGGCGACTGCGATACGAGCCGCCACAGCCGCCGGTGGAGTCTCAGCAATTACAGGAGGTGAGGCGGCGAAACTGAGGGGTGCCTGACCCAGCTGGAGTGCGACACTCAGAGGCACCGCAGGGAGACTGTCTCGGAGCCCAGTAAAGCGAGGCGGCTCCCTGGGGTGAGGCCTAGTGGCAGCGCCGAGCGGTGGTGGTGCAACCCCCTGGGGCCCGATCCCGAAAGAGCAGGCAGCGATACTCCCCCAGGCCAAGATCAGTTGGGATTATTACAAAAGGGGAGAAAAGCAGGATTTGGCGGGCCCGCTATCGACATCTCCCACAGTTTGCTGCATGAGTGATAGTGCGTGGTGAGGCAACACAGTGTTGAATCCGGTGCCAGGATCGGCGGCCCGGTCTTAGACAAGGTGGAGACAGCCCCGAGGAGCAGCGCACCGAGGGTGAGTGCCTGGCCAGCTCCAAGTAAAGAGTGAGCAACGTCACGGTGTGGCGCCAGGACTACGTAGAAGTCACGGTGAGTGGCGCGAGGACAAGGCTTTGTGGCCCTCTGCTGGAATCGGCCCCCATGCACACCCAGAGGCCCAAGGGACATAGAAGCGTCTCCCTGACCCCACACTCTGCTGTGCCTCTAGCGTATGGGGTAAGCACATTTCACGTGGCCCCGACAGCGGACTGGGCCTGCTGCCTCATCTCCACCTTACTCCACCCTGGGTGATACTGCCAGGCTCTGATCCCATCCAGCAGATAGGCCGACTAGGCGGGTCACTAGGAGCACAAGATCAGGGATTAGTCCTGAGTACCCACTATTGAACTAAGTCTTGCATCGTGACCAGCGGTACATTCCCCCAGAGCGGTGGCAGGGATTCTGGAGCACAGCCGAAGTGGAATCTTCATCTGCTCAGCGAAACGGCCATCGTGACTGCTGTGACTAGGCCCAACCCTAATGGACCAGAGGTAACAGCCCAGAGCGTGAGACCCGAAGGGGATCACAGAGCTCGGGAGGCGGGTGCCCGGGGGTGGCCTACATACGCACCCCCTGGAGACGGGCCGCTGGGATTGGCGCTTGGCTTCTCGAGACCACGACCCAGTGGACGACCGGTGGAGCACTGGTCCATTTTTGAAGTAACGTCGGGTGGAGGGGTCGCAGTCCTGCACCACACCAGACCACGGCAATGACCACACCGCAGTCCAAGGACGCATCGATTAAGGACTTGCTCCAGAAACCGAGTGCGAAGAAAGCAGGGGGGCCCGGACCCGACCCACAGGTGACCCAGCCGAGCGAGAGAGAGATGGACCCGGAAACCGGGCGAGCAGAGGACCCGATCACGAGGGGCTTTATGTAAAAGCTGTTTAGCTCGCTCTGGGACGACTTCGCGGGACTGCGGCAAGATGTGGCCTCTGATATCAAACAGTTGCGAACGGAGCTCCAGGAAGTGGGAGACAGAGTGGACTCCCTGGAACGCAACGGGGACCACAGAGAGGAAGAAATCACTGAACAAGCCCGGGAACTTGTTGATCTGCGTGAACGGAATGAGGAGCTTTATCTCAAGCTGGAAGATTTGGAAAACCGCTCGAGGTGCTCCAATATCCGCATCAAAGGTGTGCCACTTCAAGCGGACGGAGGCAAATTAGAGGACTGGGTACTCCGCTTTTTTAGACACATAGCACCAGACCTGCGGGATAAGGAGATCACACTGGACCGCACCCACCGCGCCGGGAGGCCCACCTCTGGTCCCGGTCAGCCTCAGGATATTCTTACCTGCCTATACTCCTACCGTCAGAAGGAGATCATCATGGCTTCCACTCGGGACCGAGTGACGGTGGAGTTCGAGGGGCTTCAGGTGGGGGTCTTCCAGGACCTCTCGCCACTCACCCTTCAGAGGCGCAAAGAGCTGGACCGGTCACAGTCTTCCTCCGGGAGCAAGGAGTGCATTACAGATGGGGGCATCCGTTTCGACTGTCTTTCATCTGGAACAAGGAGACGCAAAGGGTGCGGAACCTAAAGGAGGCGAAGGAAGTCCTTGGGAGTGCCTTGGTGGAGGCAGGCGACTCGGAGTTGGCAGAGGGAGGCCCATCCTCTGGGAAGCCACCTAAATCGAACCGGAGAAGAGGCCTCAGGAGAGGAAACAACACAAAGAAATCGGAGGAGGAGCGTCAGAAGGAAAGGGAAGCCCTTCTGCGTGAGATCCTGGACTGGGAGGGTACTGGCGATCCGGCCAGTGAGTAATCTCAGCAGTTGCAGACCTGAGGCCCTGAGGTGGAGAGGAAGGTCCAAGTCCAGGACCTAGAGTTTTCGGCCTTGGTGGGGGGATGACCGTCCGTCGGACAAATGGACCCTTGCACGAAAGTGTGACTCATTGCTGTTGGAGGGCCCTATGGAGGTTTATTTGTTTTCTCTCATTCTAGCCTGTTTTTCTCTCTTTTCTTCTCTTTCCTACCCACACGAGATCTATAGCCCCCACACAGACAGGTAGGGTAACCCCTCGATATCGGAGCCCAAGGGTGACAAGCAGGGGCGAGGGAGGTTGGGCGTCGCTCCTGCGGGGGCGGGAGTGACATGCACGTCAGCACCACATCGTCTGTGTTCCCTGGCTGTAATCTCCCCGGAGGGAAATACAGGGAATTCGGCCAGGCGACGGCGTCACACACAATACCACACACAGGGGGATTACTATACTCCACCAGACGGGAGGCGCGTGGTACTTGGGATGGGGGTCAGAGCGGGTGTGGGGCCTTCCAATAGACTAAGGCGGGCGGAGGGGTCCAGGAGACTATGCACAGTTAGGCTTGTTTGCCAACATCCAGCTGTTGCCAAGACGTACACTCAAGACATATACCCATGACAGGACTTAAAGTGGTTATTATGAGCTTCAATGTTCGGGCCTTAACTCACCTGTTAAGAGGCAAGCACTTCTTGCTTTGTTGAGAGATGCCAAATGTGATATCTGTCTCTTTCAAGAGACCCATCTCCTGCGGGCCGACTTGAAACGGCTCCGGTCAAAATGGATCGACAGACAATATTTTTCATCGGGAGTGGGGAAGAAGGAGGGGTGGCAATCCTCTTATCCACACAATTCCAAGGGATGGTGATAGGGGTACACGCGGATGTAGCGGGTAGACTATTGGCACTGAGGGTATCATTGGGGGCGCGCATACACACGATAGCCTCTGTTTATAGTCCCAACAAGCAACAGGAAACCTTTCTCCAGGACACGATACACACAATCCTGGAGTCCCCAGACGAGGATTTGGTAATAGGGGGGGATTTTAATTTGGTTCCGGATGCCCACCTGGACAGATCAGCACTTCAGGTGGGGCACTCTGGGTCCATCTCTGGCACACTGCTACGGAGGTTGGGAGAGGTAGGGCTCAGGGATGCCTGGTGACACCGCTATCTGACAGCTCGGGAATACACCTTCTTTTCTGCGGCGCACCAAACGTATGCCTGTATAGATCTCTTTTGGACCTCGCCCAGGGTCACAGTGGCTACAACAGATGTGTCTATCGGGGCGGCGGCGCTCTCAGATCATTCCTCGATTGTTTTAACGCTCCTCCTTCTGGGGGTGCCTCCCGGCAGGGGTCGTGGAGATTGAACCATAAATTGCTCACATACGACGCCAATATTGCTGAGATACGGGACGCTATCAAAGCATACTTGGAGGTGAATGATGTGGGCGCGGTCGTTATAGATACGCTCTGAGATGCCCTGAAGGCGGTCCTGAGAGGACGTTGCATAGCTATCGCGGCGGGCCTGAACAAAGACCGCAGAGCCAAACGGGAGGAATTAGAAGACCAAATTAAGGAGCTGGAGGGAGTCCACCGCCGCACTGAGGTGGTTCAAATGCGGCGGTTACTCTCTCTCTCTGCAGCACTCTTAGCGACTGGGCAGACAGGGCTCCGCTCTGAGCGACCTTTGAATAAACTGTTATTGGTTTGTATTCTCTACTGTCTGACCGACTCTTCATTTCGTAGAAGGCAGAGAGGTGGTCGTGAGTGACCCGAGTGACCCGAATCGGGCCACTTCCTTCATCCGAATCATTGCGGACCTCTGTTCTCAGATGGTGCATTTACATTTATTCTATTGGCCATTAATTCATGTTCTAGATTTCTGTGGGTGTGACCACAGAGATCGATTGACTCTTAAACTGGCATTAAAGATTTTGCTTGTCTTTATCGGGACATATGCAGTAGTAGCATTCCACTTGGACTAGGGACCAGTGCTTGCCTCTAAGGTCTACCGGGATACCATGGTAACCCTGGGTGTTGCTGTGCATTATTCCTCCCCTTATCATCCTGAGGTATATTCAATAGTGAAAGGAAAAACTGTGACTTAAAGCAATCCTTAACAGTTAGAGTATTAGGCTAGGTCGTAGTTTGGCCCACCACTTGCATGGAGTCTAAAGAGCTTTAAATATTTTGTCTAGACGATCCTTGGGAGGTTGACCCCCTATGAAATCCTTTTTGAGGTCCATATGAATGCTTTGGATCTCGACAACCATGGGACAGTGGTGGCCGATACACCTTTTGACAATCATGTACATTTTACTGTCTTACAGGAACACCAAGACTTCTGGGGTGAGCGCTCAAATAAAATTTCCAAATGTTCTGCCACTGATAAAGTGAAAGAACAACCGGCAACTTCTGGCTGCATTCCTAAAGTTGGGGAACTAGTTCAGGAGCAGATTACGGATAGAAAATAATTTGTCCAATCATACCAAGCACTGGTGCCAGTCCTTGGAATTCATGATACCAGAACTGTGATTTTGCCACTGCTTGCTGGTTGTAGAAATGAATGTTTTGTTTCAAAAGATTTGATTAAGCTTCATCATGTGGCCAGCCTTACACCATAGGCCATGAGGGTTCCTTGGTAGCTACCTGCCTTCTCTTGCTAGCATTCAGGAAATCCCTCTACAAACATTAAATAATACAAATATTGCTTCTTCACGGCTGAGAACATCCGATGCTGAAGTTTTACTACTTCTTGTTACTACTGCTAATACAGGATTCACATCAGGTGTGAATTTACAGTTTTTACAGCTACTCCTTACAACAATGTTGTTTATTATCAACTACCATTGGAGGTGTCTACTAGTTCTCCTTTACCATGTGAAGTCCCTCTTTTTGCCAGACTGCTTCTGGTTACTTTGGCGATATTGATGATTTTTCTTCAGATTCCTTGCATACTTCAAAGCATGGCGAATGTGCATTTCTTCTTCAGCTGAAACAGACTTATCTGATTTATCCATGGTCCTATATTGGATTTCCATTGTACTGATTTTTCTACTCATTTGGATTGGATTCCATTTCACTGCATATTCTATTCACTTGGATTGGATTTGAAGTTACAGTCTTTTTCTTGCTCCTGAATGGATATTACCTTCCACAATGCTCTACTGTAGAACTGGTAGCTGAGGTACTGAAGCTTCATTCTTCTTCACATAAAGTGTGAAGAGACCTGTCCCTTGTGAACATTTTGGCATTTACTGTCTGTAATGGAATTGTTTGGGATAAGGTCAGATTTGGTATTTTTAGTCCTACAGAAACTTTGCAGATTCCTTATGTGTTTAAAGTCGCTATGGATGAAATAATTACTCCTGGATCTATTTCTGATGGATGGGATGTAGATACCGTCAAGAGCATACTTTCTGAATTAGAGTCGTATACAGTCTTTGAAACTATTTAAATTCTGCTAATTATGTTAAAATGTTTTGTTATCACTATGTCCATCACTATTTACACAGAGCTAATGCTCCAAATACAGTTTTGAATTGCACACAGTGGGACATTGCCTAAATCTACCAGTGGGTAGTTCAGAAACATATTTGCAAAAGTTTCAATATTTTCCTGGTCACAAACTTTAAGAACCAGGTTCCTATTATTATAACCCTACCCCTTCCCCAGCGAAGAAAAATATGTTGAACCAAACAAAGTTAATTTATTCAGATTCATTGACGTCCCAGTTGGCTTTACAATGCTATTAATATTGGAATAAAAACATTGATTTGAAATCAATTTAGAGAACACAATACTGACAAGTACAGGACATTAATGCTATAATTATAGCTTGTCTGAGCCCTACAAAAATGATCTTTTTGAACAAAACAGTGTAGGAAACTATCTGCCTAGGTTTGGCTAAAATTAAAGACATGAAAAAACCTGGCTTTTCCTCTATTGTATGTTTTGACAATTGGCAACACTTTGCAAACTTTACAGAAGAACAACTCAATAGTATGGTGCAGAATGGTAAATATAATTCTTCAATTCCTCGTTCAGAAGGGTGGTTAGTGTGGCCAGATGACACTAATGTTTGTAATGCATGTTTTTTAAACTTCTCAATGGGTTTTACAGCTAGCAGACCAGACCCCCAATGCATGCAGTCATAACAGTCAGGGGTGTTTACCACCTATAACGTAGGAAAGTTATGCTAGTAATGTTTCTAGCATTCCACCTTATCTGCAGTTAAGAAAAAATATCTCTCCTTTCCAGTGACATGTATTTACAAGATTTCTTTTTGGGTCCTAGGTGACCACATTCTAAATGGTTTATATATGCCACTTACAATGAACTTTGGAATATTTCTTAGCAAGAAGCTGCTGAACGCTTAAGACAAATTGACAGGGTTAATTTGGAAAAAGTATTGACTGTTGTAGATAATGGCATGAATACATTGTCTACTCAAATTTATTATTTGAATAATATTGTGTCATCTGCATTCAATATAAATCAGAATGACGTGACTCTTCTCCAGCATGGGCAAAGTCAGCTGAAATCGGTTATGCAAGTGAGTTGAACATTGCAGGTTTTAAAATCAAACTGTGTGCCATGGAAATACCTGAAGACAACAGAATTGTTTTTGCCTTATAACTTAACACCCACAAAAAGACTGATAGCAAAAAAGATGCAACTTACAAAGTGCTGAACATAGAGCGTTTAGAAAAGCACAGTAGCCGAGACACCATCTGCTGTATGGTTGATCCATGGGTTTATTAATTAACAATATCAACTTTTCACTTTGACATCTTGTCTGAAACACCTTCAGGTAGGCAGATATGAGTTTTGTTCATGAAACCTGGTTTTTACACTTTTATTACAGATATTTGAGTGGGTAAACTAAAGCATTCATTAGCGGAAATGAATGTGAAACTTCGTTCTGCAATTCATTAGTTTGTGAAGAGATAACACTTTGTGGGGTGTACAATGCTTCAATGGCTAATTTAGGGTGTTATCTGAAGGATGTCCCAGTCTCCTTCATTTGGCCATTGTTCAGATTACTTTCAAATGGAAGTTATTTGATCTTGAATGACCGAGGTTGTTGTGGGATGAAGCTGGGAGTGCCATATGTTGTAACAGTTTTAAGGGCCATGACTTGTTGTAATAATGTGTTATTTCCACCCACACGCTCAATTAGGGAAGTTACCTTGTGGCCCTCAATTCCTATTTTTAACATGAACTTTGATAAGTTAATCTGACTGAATCATGCAGGTGACCTCCTGGAACAGGTTGTATATCTTAAGTTAAGGGAGAGGCGTCAAATGGCTAATCATGGGATCACTGAGAAAGTGGCGGCCAAATACCATAAGAATAGAATCTACCAGTATGAGTATGGTAAGAAAATAGGACGCGTTTTGGCTCATCAGATAGCAGATAAAAAGGCGCGCAATGCAATTCAATGCATCACAGGAGACGATGGAGTTGTTCATAGGTGTCCACAGCTCATCACTGATCAATTTGCTGCTTTTTATCAAAGGATTTATAGTAAACCAGGTATTATCGAACGTCAGGTTATAGTCAACTATTTGGCTGAGAGCCAGATCCCCCGGTTAAACTCTATACAATCTTCTGTACTAGCTGCTAAAGTGGAGATAGGTGAAGTGGAGGTGGCAGTGAGCAATCTAGCATCAGGGAAAGCCACTGGGGACGATACTTTCCCCTTGAAATTGTATAAATTATTTTTAGATATTCTAGCCCCTGAATTCTTAGAACTGATAAACCACATATACAGTGGTGGGGAGCCTCCAGCATCATGGGGAGTGATGAATATAGCTGTTTGTCTTAAGAAGGGTAAACCATCGGAAGATAGAGGGTCCTACTGTCCAATATCCTCGATAAACGCAGACGCAAATATATTCTCAAAAATCTTAGCTATGCTTCTGGCCCCTTTCATGCATGAGTTAGTCTCTAAACAACAACATCGGTTTGTGCCTGGAAAAGACACGACGTTGCATATTAATACTGCCATCTCTGCCTTTGAAGTTGCTGGTAAAATACAAGAATGAATGGGAATGATAATGCTAGACGCAGAGAAGGCCTTCGATAGAGTTACCTGGGAGGCACTCTGTGGGACTATGGGAGCGTTCGGCATTGGTGACCAGTATATAGCCCTAGTGCAGAAATTATATGCCGAGCCAAGGGCCAAAATTGTATCGGGTGGTAAAGTTTCTTCTTTATTTTCTATACTTAGCGGGACGCGACAGGGAAGTCCGCTATCCCCGTTATTGTTCGCTCTCTATATTGAACCCTATATTAAAAATCTGCTGCTGAACCAGGATATACGGCCATTAATGCTACATGGGGCTGAGCTCAAAATAACTGCATATGCAGATGATATCACTGTATATGCCGCCAATCCATGTACTGCCATGAACTGTACCTCTAAGGAAGCAGAAACATTTGGGGTGTTCTCCAGATACAAGTTAAATCTACTGAAAACACAAACAATTCTGAACTATGAAACGCCTACCCCATTTATGCCAGTTGTGGGAGTTACCGATATTGCCACCTACTTGGGCGTACGGTTAAGTAGTAAAGTGGAAAGTATAGTCGCCCTCAATTACGAGCTGTTACTAAAGTTAGTCAGCGCCAAGCTAAGGCAATGGCACCGACTGCCTTTGAGTATGTGGGGTAGATGTAATATTATAAAAATGAATATTCTACCTAAGTTTCTTTATCTTTTTCATTCTATAACATTGCGGGTACCAGATGTGTTTTTTAGGTGACTTGAAGGAGTTATAGGGAGTTTTTTATGGGGTTATAGGAAAGCCAGACGGGCTATTAGGTACCTGAAATTGCCATATGAGTAGGGAGGACTCAAACTGCCGGATTTCACATTTTATTTTTGGGCTGCATTCATCGGCCGAATTCGGGGTTTATTGAATGGGGATAACTTGAGGAAGTGCACAGTTGGCTATCGATTAGCATTAGGACCAGATATCAGATATGCAATGCATAAGCTTACAGACCCTAATTATTTCAAAAGGGTAAGATTTAAGGTGATTCGGGATGTGGTTCAAGTTTGGCGTGTAATATGCACTAAGTTCTCCCTGCCAACTATACACGCGCTTACTCCATTATAGGGTAATCATCTTTTCCCCAATATCTTTCATGACAATGTGGGACAAGCCTGGGGAGACAGGGGATTACAAAATCTGGGCCATTTATTTGAGAATCAGGGAGTACGATCCTTTGCTGCATTACAGAAAACATTTGGTCTACCGCAAAGACCATTCTTTAAATATCTCCAGGTCAGGGACTAGCTCATCCACAAATGCGAATTTAACAACGACCAAGAGATCTCTGGAGTTTATACATTACTCTATCAATCTTCAAAATGCGGCATAGGTACATTTTATCGGGAGCTTATGTTGCATAGTGAAGATGATAGCGCGGAGATAGCAGCAAAATGGACCCAACGATTAGCAACTACAATAACAGGATCAGAAATACAAAAGGCACAGGAAACACTTGATCAGGCAATAGTTTCTGTGGATCTCAAAATGCAACAATTTTAAATGGTATATATGCTTTATTATACACCGGATCGTATTTCCAAATGGACATCCTCTATGAATTAATTACGTGTAAATTTGCCCAAAATGTAATCTTTATGCTGCAGACAGTGTACATATGTTTATTGAATGCCCAGCCCTAAAAGAATTCTGGGATAGTATATTCCGATTGCTATCTACACAGATGGAGCTGAAATTAGCCTAAATAACAAAGAGATATTAATTGGCTTACAGGGTGGGGACAATCATAGTCTTAAATCCCTGACATCAATCATCACAGCTAGCGCGTGCTTATGCATTGTGAGGGCATGGGTGGATGTAATACCACTTAGAGTTGCTGAATTTTGGTCATTACTTCGACAAACGTATGAGTGTGAAATGGCAATAGCTAAGGCATATGGACCCAGGCGAGTTATTAAAGTGGTAAAGATCTGGTCCAAACTTCAATGGATGTAATTCATTTACAGCATGAAGGGTTGATTGTGGTAGACGAAGGCTTTTGATACTGACATTATGAATATCTATTTTTCTCTCTTTGATTCTGGTGCCTTTTTCTTTCTTGTTTTTCTTTTGCTAATTAAAGAGTGTTATGATGTGTATTAATACGTAATCTAACTCTGTAAGATGACATGATCATTCTGACTCAGACAAAATAAAAAACGTTATTTTAAAAAAAAGAGATAATAGAGTCAGACAACTATCAAAGAGCGCTTTATGGACCAAGCAGAGAAATTTAAACAGCCCCCTCTGTCTCACGGGAACCCAGCCTACACAGACAAGATGTGGTCGCTTCTCCTAAGATCAAGCACCAGCCTGGCGAGAGAGTCCTGGACAACCTGTAACTTACACAACTACAAGCAATCACAGTGGTTCACACAGAACTCATTTAACAACAACAACAACAAAAAAGTTAAGCAGACTGAAATCCTTATTGTTTCACAAAGATGTTGCATCAACATCTGCTCGAGAAACATTTGATCTTCAAGTTGCAAGGTCTTCCTCTGAAGTGCAATCGCTATTGTGCACAAACTTGCTGCAGCATTTTGATGAACTTGTACACCGAATATCGAATTCATTAAATTCAGCTGTAGTTGTACACTTGTTTAAAGCGATTGGGTCTGGCTTTGTAAGTACATACCAGACTGTATTCTGAGTGACTTCATCCTTTATGCACTCTTTGGTTTCCATTGTATTTGGAGGCATACCACTTGTATTATTCCTGCTCATTGCTATTTTGGTCCTATTTTTGTTGCTCTGCAATGGATGTTCCACATTGAGGCCAAATGGTGATGGACTTACCACACGTCCTGTTTTGTCATGTACGCATGATACAGTACTTTGAAGTGTCTTTACTTCAGAAATTGAACAACATTAGACCTGTGTGGTTACACTGAGTGCAGCCTGTGTTCCGCTGTCTGTGCTTCTCTTTCAAGTGTACACTGTGCCTATATCTTGCAATGCAATTGAATTGATCTATGGATATGGATCTGTAAGTGCGCCCATTGAGGGCTGACCTTTAGTGTAGCCCTGGGCAGAGCTGGCGTAGTGCCTCTACGTGTAGCTCCATGGAGTTTGGAAAAAACTCAGTGGAGCTACGCGTAGCTCCGCTTTGCTCCCTCTCCGCTCCCTCACCGCTCTCAAATGCTTTAAAAAGGTAGAAAGAAGGCACTTACCTGTTTTTCTGCCGCCTCCCGTGCCTCGCCGCTCTCCTTCCTGCTCCTCTCGCATCCTCGACGTCCTTCTTCTTCAAAAAAAAAACACTACGTTGTAAGGCTTGCGCATGCGCACTCGCAAGACGTACAATGTAGTGGGTTTTTTTAAGAGGAAGGACGAGGACGCGAGAGGAGCAGGAAGAAGAGGGGCGAGGCACGGGAGGCTGCAGACATGCAGGTAAGTGCCTTCTTTATACCTTTTTAAAGCATTTGGGAGGGTGGAGGGAGCGGCTAACTCCGTTCCACCACGGAGGCGGAGTTTTGCCTACCTCCGCGTTCGCCATGGAGCGTGGAGTAGGAAAATCTCCGCAAACTCCGCTGGCGGAGTGGAGTTACCCACCCAGGGTTACTTCAGTGCTGTCCTATGAGACTGCCATTGCTGCAGGATGCTTACTATGAACTATTATTATGTATTCCTGGTATCTGGCTCTCCTTCTGCAGTTATATTACCAGCTGCCACACCATCAGCATCTGTTGTTTGGAATTTGTTCTTCAGGCCACTGTGGATATATCATCTGGTGATGTGGGGTCCTTCATGGATCCCACTGACTCTCTGAACATGGGAAACATTTTGTATCCTCCTAGACTTTTAATTCGGCCACTTGTTTTTATTATAAATTAACTTTTATTTATTTTTTATTGCTTGCTTTTAATTGGCATTTTCTAATGGTGTTCATCTGCTTTGATTATTAAAGTATATTTTATAATATTTTTATAACTTTTATGCTTTTAGTTTTGAGATGAGTCTCCCTCCGGCCAAGGAGAGGGTGTTGTAAAGTACATCTAGCCCCCTCTGAGTTACCAATTTAGTTTCACATTTTATCTTGACATCTTTTTCTAATGGTGACTTTTAACATGTTTACACTTACACAATAGTGTACTGAGAAGCTATTTTACATGCGTTTCATTTCTTAATGAGCATTATCATTAACGCTTTTAAGGAAATAGTCAAAATAGATATGAACAGCACAAAAAAGTGGGTATGTCATATCAACGACACACTGTGCCAACTAGGCCTTGAGGACTACTGGAAGGATAAGGGGTGTCCATCACATCTTTCTAAGGATGTTCTGAAGTATTCTTCTTGGGCTTATGTGTGGGGCCTTGAGGTGAGCAACAAGAATCATGGATCGCTCACCACTGAATTCTTAGATCTTAATTCCCACAGTGAGTTTGAATGCTTCCTTGACTAATTTTTAACCCCTACTGCCAGACTTTTGTATGTTAAGTTTTGGCATGGCACTCTACCACTCCAGTCCTTTTGTTCTAAATGGAAATCTAAAGTAGAAGCAAGCACTGTCTGCCCAGTGTGCTTACATGTGGAGAAATCTTATCACACTTTTTCTTCTTTTGTCCTGGCTACGAATGCCGGAGGAAGTGTTGGATCCTCCCGATTTGTACACAGCTTGGGGTTAGACAGTGCTTAGTGACCCGCAGGCTACTACGTGCCGAGACTAAAGAATCCATTGTATGTGCTTTTGTCACATATCTACACTGGAGCTGGAGTATCAGAGCTAAAGTGCTGGGATAAATTTAGCTATGTTAGGATGTATTTCCTAATTTCCTCTTCTGATTTGAGGCGTTCTACCGGTAGGCAGTGTTTAACAATATTCTAAATCCAGGATTATGCACTCTAACTGTACTGAGCCAAAGTCTACGCTATGTGAATTTAAATTTGACAGACTGAATGATCTTTTTGTATTTTTAGGAATGACCGATGTTATTAAGATTTTGCAAATATACCTTAGGTAAGTCATGTACGGCATATCAAGTGTCAAGTGTCATTGGGCTGTCTGTTCTTTTAAACTGCTGCTATGGTTCCATTAGCCCTCCTAAAGTTTACGAGACTCTTAAATGTCATTCCATTTTGCTGCTGATTTGATAGGATTTTATAGTCTTATTTTATTTCGGCATGTAATGGAAGTTTATGAAATTGTGATACTTTGGATTAATGTTTTTTAACTTGATTGAATATTTTATCTTACTGTTAATATATTGTATTGTTGTGCTGTCTTGTGTACTTTTATGGTATTTGTAACCGAATAAAGTATTTGATTGATTGATTGATTGATATGCATTACATCAAAATGTATTTTAACTGAACTGGCATCCAAAATCTTTCAACAAACGTATTGCCAAAACAATGTAATTTGTGAACAGTTGAAGAACATATGCATAACATCACTATTAAACCTTGCGACAAGACCAGCACTTATTACCATTAGTAATCTACATTTTAGGAAGAAAGCAGGGATTTAAAAACAGTCTATTATAAAAAGAAATACAAAGCTTGTGTGGTGTTGGCAGCATGAGAAGTAGAATGTATCATGGACCATATCTTGTCCCATAAGAGGTGGATAAAATCTGTCAGAGAGCTTCGTTCCATGCTAATTCAACCTGAGTTTTAAGTCTATTACTTCTGACTTCAGTTAACCTTTTTGTGTATATGAGAGGCTGTAATTTGACCATTGACATTATGAGCATGGGAATTTGTAGTATCATTTTGTAATAATGTTTTAAATGAATCTGAAAACATATTCTTAACAATTGATAATAATAAATCAAATGTGTGTTCAAAATGTTTGAGGCAATACATGTATTTTTCAATTCATAGAAGGACAGTGTGAGATACTGGGGTTGTTGGTTGACTGGGGTGTGAGCCCTGGTCAAGCAACAGCCACAATCCCTTGCAGGGTGAGGGACAAGAAGTCACTAAATTACCCTCTGCGTTACCCTGGGTAGCTGGGCACACAAGCAGTCAGGCTTAACTTAGAGGCAATGTGTAAAGTATATGCAGCACACAAACAGCAACAAAGTTAAAACACAACACAAAAAAAGTCCCAAACCAGCTTAGAAAAATAGGTTACACTTTAATACATTATTTGAAACCAAAAGGACAAGAATACAATGATTAAAACCAGAGATATTGAATTTTAAAGAAATAAGTGGAAATAGCGCCAAAAAGCACTTAGCAGCAACAAGGGGTACCTGGCTGTGCTGGACCGGGACAAACTCAAAGGTTCAGGCTGACCGCGTAGGAGCACAGGCTGACAGGGACCAGGTTTGGCACGCTGAGCAAAAGTACCTTAGTTCTGATTGCGTCGACTCGAGGATCATGTCGATGGTAAGGATGCAGAGTGCGGACAAGGCGATGCTTTGGTGTCGATCCACCCTGCGGCAGAGATGCACTTGTCCTGGTTGCTCAGCAATGGTGATACATCAGCTCTGATAAACGGGTTGTTGAGATGCATGGATTCAGCATCATGATCGAGGCTGTCGTCGACTGAGATGCAAATACCTGACTTTATGTACAGTGTTGTGCAGTGGTGTTTCTGAAGGTGGATCGGTGTGTCGAAGCCACAGAACAGCAGTGTTGAGCCGGTTCTGGTCCACACAACAGGGGCAATGCGCCACTTCTGATGCACACAGCGGCAGTAGTGCATTCCATCCGTGCTAACGCAGGAAGTGATGTGATGCACCGGTTCTGTTTTCCGCAACAGCAGTGATGCATTGGTTCTGCTGAGCAAGTACCTTGGACCCACTTCCAAGGGTCCATGACCGGGTTGGCACCACTTGGCAGGGCAGACTCAGAGATGCCAGAGTCCAGGTGCAGAACAGGAAAATTTGAAGTCTTTTATGTCCCTGAAACCTCAGATCAAGAGGCTAGCCAACTAGCCCTTGGAGTCACTCTTGATTCTGGGGTCAAGTAATGCATATCCAAACCTTCTCACCCAGATCAGGAGGGCAGCAGACAGCAGGTCAGTACAGCAAGAAGGCACATTTTCCAGAGCAGTAGTCTTACAGAGTGGCAGTAGTTCAGCAGCACAGCAATCCTTCTTCCTGGCAGAGTATCCACAGGTCCAGAAGCGTAGTGAAGTGATGGGGTCTGAGGTCCAGTTCTTATACTCAGTGGTGCCTTTGAAATGGGGGAGATTTCAAAGAAGGTCTTTGAAGTGCACAGAGGTCCTCCCTTCCTGTCCTGGCTCCAGATTCACTACATTAGTGTGTGTAGCCTTTTCTATGAGGACATGACACAGTCCATTCAGGTGTGAGGCTGTGTCCAGCTCCTCCCTCCCATCCTGCCAGGATGGTCCATCAAGTCACATGTGAGCTCCCATTGTGTGTGGCTGTCTAGAGGGAATACACAAAGCCCAACTGTCATCCAGCCCAGGCATGCAATCAGAGACAGGCTGCAAGCATTCAGGGCTAAGAGCAGCAAAATGCCAATTTTGTAAAAATAGCATTTTCAAAATTGTAACGACAAATTGTACTTGCCATTAAAGAGGATTTATCATTACAGTTTCATGGGTACCAAACATGGTAGATCTACCTCCTCTCAATTAGTAATTACAGCTTATTAAAGGTAATAAGGAATCCCAAATGTTATTATATGAGAGGTATATGCCTGACAGTTGTGAAAAACTGCCAGGACATGTAAAACTTAAAAACACACGCCCTACCTTTTAATTACAGAGCACCCTGCCTTATGGGCTACCAAGGGCCTATGTTAGGGGTAACTTATATGTAATAAAAAGAGAGTTTAAGGCTTGGCAAGGGGTGTTAAATGTCAGTTTGACATGGCAGAGTAACACTGCCTTCCTGCTGCAATGGCAGACCTGAGGCAAGTTTTAGAGTGCTACTTAGGTGGGTGGCACAATAAGTGCTGCAGGTCTACTGACAGCATTTAATTCAAAGGCCCTGGGTATATAGTATACCACTTCACAAGCAACTTACAAGTAAAGTAAATATGCCAATTAGGTAAATGTCAATCAAACAATGGTTAGGGGAATGAGTCCTAAGGCCAACAAAAATTGATTCAGAAAAAAGGGGAGGAGGAAGGCAAAATGTTTGGGGGTGACTCTGTAGAAATGGCCATTTTGCAACAGACAGCGAATGTTTGTTTGAGACCAATTGTCCAATATATAAAATACATTTATCTACCCAATCTTTCGATTATAAAACATTGTGAGCATGTTTAACATTGGAATTATACCAAATAGGGAAGTAAAGAGCAGTGTGTAAATCAGAAAGCTCATGTGTGAGGAAAGGGTTTAGCCAGTAGGCTAGAATACCTAGAAACAGGATAAGAGTTTTTGGGGTTTCTGTGACATGTATTGTATATATGATCTTTGAAAGTAAATGATGAATTTGGGATAGTTCTATTTTTCCATATACTCTGATTTAGAAGGAGAATCTCAGACTGTGAAGCCCAGGCATGTGCAAGGGTAAAATCAGAATCATATGTGATAAAATCTTGAAAATTGACACCTCTTTATTTTTAGACAGTTTAAGCTTTTAGAAAAATATATGTGCTTTTTTCTTGTTCCATCGAAAGTTGGATAGAAGAGAATCAATTGATTTAAACATTTTACAGGGAGTTTAACAGGAAGCATGGACAGGGTAAAATTGACAATGGGCAGCATCATCATTTTTATCATATCGAATTGGCCCTACCAAGAAAGACAAAAACATGTGGGTACCATTTTTCAGAAAAACTTTTTTTTTTAATTTCATTAAAATTAAGGAAGATAGTTTCAGTAACTCTGTTAGAATAGTGACTACCTAGGTATTTAATTTGAGTTGCACTCCAAGCAAAGCCCACATCTTCATAAAAATTATTTAAAAAAATATTTATTAAGTAGCCTTATCTCAAAGTTATCAATGTTTAATATGAAACTATAAATAGAAGAGTAAGAAGATAAAATCACAAAACATCAGCGATGGAGGACGTTGGAGTAGCCACATACAATGATATATCATCTGCATATGCTGTGCATTTTATTTCAATAGCTTTGTTTGTTTCCAGAGAAAGTGAGAGATCTATATATTGTTTCAGGAATGAGTTCTAAAGATAATATAAACAGCAAAGGAGATAGAGGGCATCATTTTCAAGTTCCACATTTCATTGAAAAGTAGCTGGATTGTATGCTGTTAACAAAAATGGAGGTCTTTTGGCCAGAATAAAGAATGATAATGTAATATAATATTATTGTTCTGAATCCATGCCTTTTGAAAGCCTCAGACATAAAGTACCAATTAATATTGTCAAAAGCTTTCTCAGCGTCAAGAGAAACATCTGCAATTGGATCAACCATTTGAGAAGTACCATAAATAATGTTTAGTAGGGCTCTTGAATAATCTGAAATATATGTACCTTTGACAAACCCTATCTGTTGTAATTCACTTTAATCTGGAATAATATTGTTTATTCATAACAGGTTAATTTCACAAAAGGCAATTACCGTTGAAGCTTCCTGTGTGATAGCTGCTTAATGTATCAACTGTCCAAGCATCTCATGGGAAAGTGCAAGAATGCTACATTGGCACAGTTGCCATCAAATATTTTCTCACAGACATCATGAGAAAGCGTCAAGCCTAGAAAATAATTTCAAGTTACATGCATTTTAACGTAATATAGCATAATTAATAAACGAGTATACATTTAAACATAAGGATGTATGATTTCATTGTATGCATTAGTTAAAGCAGTCAATATGATGGATTGTTTCATGTAAATGTTCAGTAGCAAATATATCCTATTACTGCATTTTGGAAACATATATATGTGTACCATAGATGCACATAGTATTATTTTTTTGGTTTTAGGAAATTTAAGACTCTTCACATATAAAGATTTCTAACTACTAGCATAACAGTTCTGCACCGAGTTTTCATTATTCAATGGTACATTACAAAGAGATTAATAAAGAATGGTTTTGAAACCATAACACATTTATATTCCACAAATTAATAATTTTAATTTGCAAATAAAGCTTAGCAATGCATCACAATTAAAAATTTCGTACACAAGCTCTCATTAATTGCTTAAAGGGAGGAGAGAAGCAGTGCCCTGCTGGATTGCTGCATCACCGCATGGCTGGGGGTAACTGCAAACCCCACCATCCCCTGGACGCCACATGTGCACATAAGCGCGACACCGACCCATGGTAGTTGTAGTGGTGCTGCCTGGTGAGACGGAGAAGCTGTGTCCTGCCGGATTACCTCATCACTGCACCGCTGGGGGAACTACTATCCCCACCATCCCTTGGATGCCACATGCGCACATAAGTGCGACACTGAGCTGCGGCACAGGACACGTGTGTGGGTGTGCCGGGCCATGGGTGCACAAAGCCCGGGCCAAGGGCAGGCCTGTCCATGCCCGTTAGTGCCCAGAAAAGGGTGGGCTGGGCTCCCCTCATACATTTGTTTCCTCCCCTTTGGAATGACTTTCAGTAAGAGTATGAGCAAACACAAAGCTAAAGCCATCAATCAAGGGGGCAAAATTATTAACACCTTAGACTCTTTTCTAACAAGAGCAGCGGATCTAATCTCCAAAGAGATTGAACTTACTGAACGCCGGCTTTCTACAGGAGAGGTGAGATCGTTGCCCCAAATAGCGAATGCTACAACTCATGCTACTTCATCTACGTCTGATGACCTACCTTTGAGTGAGTGTAACACTCCCTGAAACCCTTCTGGGGGGGAAGTAGCCCCCCCAGGAGAACCGTTAGTTACGAGCAAAAGAGGCGGTAAGAGGTACAATAAGGTTATAAACAAAACAACAAGGGTGGATACCTCAATTAAGACTGGGCTAACAGAGGGGACATTGTCTGGCAATGATGATTTATAACTAGGAATGGAGCAGGTTATCACATTGTTGTTGCAACTGGTCCTTTCCAGATTGACAAAAATTGAAGAAAGTCTCCCTACTCTCATTAACCGAGAGGTTGGTTTCCGAGGTGAGGGGAACCTAATAATGGGGAGTTCACAGGGTCTGACACAGGCCAATGAATATCCCCTAAATTAAGGGGGGCAGAGGGGAGGGAGGGACATCTCAATCCTCAATCACTAACAAGGAATATCCAAAGAGCGGCCACATTGCTTAATCAGCAATTACAACCAATGCAATCTATACAAAAGCAGATAATGTAACAGCCGAAGGTTTATCAACACGGGGGTCTAGTGCCCCAGAATTTCTTAGAATGGCAATGAGAGTGGTGGGGGTGCAAAAGAACAGGAGATACAGGAGGGTGGCAATAGGCAGAAGAGCGTTAGGGATAAATCCCGTGTGATGTTAGATCTCCCCCCAGCAGTCTATCCATTTGTTGTTATTTTGGGTAATACCCCAGAGCTGTGCATTTCTCAGACAGAGTTTACAGAGCAATTAATGTTGAAAGCATCACACTGGATGACAAAGTATAATAAAGGGGGTCATGACCTTTCCAGATATATCATTATGGCTACGAGGGTGGCGTTGGTGGGCCATACCCCTAAAACAGTACCAGAAGATTGCATAGTGGTCATTTTTAATAGCCATCATTTGATAGCGGATCTGTTAACAACACTTCCCAATTCTCCTTCATCTGATACACAGATCTATGCGCTCCCCCTAAGCTTTTTTTATAAACCCTTAAGGCCAAACTTAATTGAACACGGCATGGGTAGTTTTACAACCTATCCTATCTTTTGCCAGTTTAATATGATATTTGATAGACCACCAATACACACAAGTAATCAATTTGCTCCATTGGGAGGTCTTGTGTCATGTGATTGACTGGTTAAAGATTGTGCGGCCCTATTAGTACATAAGAGCACTGATGCCAAACCTTCAAAGGCCCCAGTTCCAAAAGAGAAATGTAGGGATACTTTAAAAATAATCTCCTGGAATATAGCGGGCCTGAGACAAAAGTTGGCTGACCCAGCAAGGGTAAGGTTAGTGGACACCTATGATTTATTATGGCTCCAGGAAACCTGGGAAACAGGTGCAATCCATATTGATAGCTTTCGATCATTTCAAACAGCAGCGAGACCCTTGAGAGCGGGAAGAGCAAGAGGGGACATATTAACCTTGATTGCAAACACAGCAAGACTTAAGATTATTAATTTCCACAATGAGTACCCATATTATAATATTTTGGTGTACGAAGGATTTAGAGGGTGTGATCTGTTTCTAATTAATTATTATAATAATAACTTTGGTGGTGATATGCCACAGGTGGCGGATACATTGGAGAAAGAAATCATTTCTATCACCACTGCAAACCACAATAGTTTTAATATTTTATGGATGGGAGAATTTAATGCCCACAGCTGTGATAAGATGGTCAAACCAGTGTGTGGTTTGACGGATGAGGAGCGGGGTGTATTCCCACACTTCTCTCACAATGATTATGGTAACGCCCTTAATAGACTGCTAATAACATGGAACTTAGAAATTATTAATGCAGTCGATTCCCACACAGTACTTTTAGAGAAAACATTTGGCACATATTCGAAGGGTTCAACCATCAATCACATTACTGTATCCACAGCCCTAAATGAGCACTTAACTCATATAGAAACAAATGTTTTAGCCTTTAGCAATCATGCAGCCATCTCCTGCCAACTGAACTGGGGAAGAAGACATAAATCCTCGGTAACAAGAGTGTCAAAACCATATGTCGCAAGGAAGAATTGTATTGTGCTCAAATGGAACAAGATTAATAACGAGAAACTAATCATAGCTAGTAAGCAGAAGTAGGTATTGACTTGTTTAGACCCACACACAGATACTAGCAGTGTAGTGATAGCCTTTGAGGAGATACTGGGCGAAGTAAGAAGTGATTTGACCTGGCTGGTTTGAAGGGGCTTGTACAAAGACATTAAAGAACTTACATGAAGCCCTCAGGATCAAGCTGAGAGATAAGGACCCAGTAAGGAACTTGCGCTATCAATACAAAGAAGCACGAAAGGTTAGACTCAAGGCCCTAAAGGAAGAGGCATAGGACAATCTGCACCTGGCAGCGATTTAAAAAAAATAATAGTAATTTCTGGAGCGCAATCAATGCTCCATTCCTTAAAGACGAAAAATATCCCAATTAAGATCTAAATGTGGATGAAGATGCATTGGTGGCCCATTTTGGAAAAATATTTGGGATTACAGCTGAGGGTATGGCGCCTCCAATACGTGTCCCACCAACTGATATAAAAAGCAATATTGCCTTTGATATAGGAGTGGTTAGCTATGGGTTGGCACAGTGTGATCTGCTAAAGCTCAGGGCTCTCAAAACTATAGACTCATATCACTGCTAGATGGAACAGCGAAATTGATGGGGCGGTTATTATTGAACAGATTAGCGGATTGGGTTAAGGAGAGGAATATTTAATACCTGCACAGTATGGTTTTAAAAAGGGGAAAGGGACACTGGACCAATGTTTAAATCCAAGTATGATAATAGCAAAATACACAGCTGTTAAAAACAGCCAAGTTTATTTGGCTTATGTGGACTTATCAGCCTTTGACTTTGTCTCCCAGTCAAAGACAAGGTTAGTCATGGAAGGGATGGGAACAGATGAAACGATAATAACATTCATTCGGCACATGTATTCCCAAACCACAACTTGTGTTTGGTATGGAAGTCAAGGGGAATGTACGAGGCAATTCCTCATTAAGAGGGGCATTAGGCAAGGGTGCATCCTTGCTCCCTACTTGTTTTCACTTTATACAAATTGTGTGGAAGCTGCCCTATCAGGATCTACCCAAGATGTTCCCATGGTGAACTCAGGCAATGTCCCTATACGCCTCTATGCAGATGATGCAGTGCTAATAGCTCAGACTGGGTTGGTGCTGCAGTAACTCATAGAGGAGTATGCAAAAGTTATGAAAAATTTAGATCTTCAGATAAACAAATCGAAATCCTTTGTATTAGTGACAGGACATGGACACAAGAAACTCCCATTCTTCCATATAGAGGGTCACAAGTTAGATGTGGTGGAAACTTTCTCCTATTTAGGGGTTTTGTTTGATAGTATGAGTACATGGTCTAAGATGATAGCCACATGAGTTCTCCTATTGGAAAAAAGCATTATGGCCATATTTACTTTTATTAAAAAGTCCAAACCGATCGAAGCAATAAAAAAGGTCTATTTGGCCAAAGCTATCTCTGTTTCTACTTATGGGGTAGGTGTGTGGGGCATGGCGGATATAGTTGCACTTCAACGGATAAAGGACAGCTTCTTTAAGAACCTGATAGCCCTCCTAGAAGTTGCCCCAATTATAACTGTCATATGTACCATATATTACAGATTCCATTCGCCTTGGTCCTATACTGCTGTGGCGCTCAGTTTGGAGAAGGGAGACTGTAAATCTGACCCAGAGCATTTTGAGGGATTGTCTAGCTCTTGACTATGCACATACGTTTACATGGTTGCAATATGCAAAAACTTCTCTGGGGTCTATGGGTTTGCAGGCACTAAATGAGAACCCGTCTAATTGCCTGACAATTTCTAAAATGAGAATTAAGAGAATATTCGAATCAAAGATCACGAGAGAGAGATTGGAATTCAATTGTAATAAACCTACGGTGAGATTATACCAGAAGGCCCCTATACTTACCCATGATGTACACTCCTTATGTGCAGTAGCGGCCGGTGGTGGGAGTGCTGCCGGGCGGTGACGTGGGGCGGGGGAGGGGCAGGGTGGGGGATACTAAAGTATGGAATACAGCCGTCTAGAGGTAAGTAGACATATAAATAAATAAAGCGAATTTCGTTGCGCGCGCTGCTTCGCATTTGGCGATGCAGCACGCGCAACGCAATTCGTTTTATTTATTTATATGTCTACTTACCTCTAGACGGCCGTATTCCGTGCTTTACTACCCCCACCCTGTCCCTCCCCCGCCCCACATCACCGCCCGGCAGCACTCCCACTACCGGCCGCTACTGCTTATGTGACGTATGCGCAACATCGATTCATCTCAGTAAGATTCCTCTAAACTATATTCCAGTTATGATGGGCTATCCAACAGGCACTTAAACCATTGAGGGCCTGTCCATGTGATGGCATATCCTCACAATCAGATTTACATATCATTTTTTCTGTCAATTGTATTCGGCACAAAAGAAAAGATATATCCTCATGCGTAAATATAAATTCAGGCAATGTCGCCCTGCACTATATTTTTTACAAACTTTTGGTTGACCCATTCACATGTTATTGTTTAGTGGGGCATATTAGCAAGGAATAACGATATTTATCGCTAAACGCGCTTAGCGCGAATCCTGTTAACGCCGCCTATCGCTGGAAAATATCGCTGAGATAACACCCTATTAGTAAGATTTATCTCCATAGCGATAATATTTCCAGCGATAGCGGCAAAATGCGAGAATATCGCTGGAAAACCAGCGATATTCTTGCATTAACGCTAAGGTGGATTCAGCATTAGAATCCACCTTCTATACCTTTAACAGGTAAGTCATAGTCAGTAGCAGGTGTTAAAATCTAGCGATAAACGCGCTTAGCGCGATTTATTTTATCGCTTCGCCTGCCTTGATAATAGGGGTTAGTGGTGTTAGCGACTGTTTACAGTCGCTTTTAGTGGGGAACGCCTACCTTGCATGTCATTAGCGATAAATATCGCTGACATGCAAGGCAATGTAATTCCCGGCCTCTAACGCCTGAAAGCTGTCGCTAACGCCTATTAGCGACAACTTGCTAATAGGGCGTTAAAAATATCGCCGATTTAGCGGCAAAAAGTGCCGCTAAATCGGCGATAAAGCCCTTGATAATATGCCCCAGTATCTTTTGCAGTCATCATTGAAGCGCAGGAGATCCCAACCGTAGGGCCGGGGTCTGAATATTAATGTCTATGATGTTTACTGTGATGGCAACTCGATCTTTGCACTTGCACTTTCCCTCCTTATATTAATTCAGAGTGCTTTTTAGTATTTTTATTGTTTTATTAATATATTATATTGTATTTTATCTTATTGTAACGTATGGTTTTTTTGTACTTTTTATGCCATCGAAATATAGCGAAATAAAGAAAGAAGAATTATTTAATTAATTTCAGAAGATGGTTTAGAACTATACCTAAATAAAATTTTAGACAATTAGGTACACAATATATGATTCTTCAATATCTCTACAGTTTAAGTACTCTTTTATTACGCATTTACTACATTTTTCTCATGATCATTGTCATTTTCACAAGACATGTGCAAGGTGCACATCCATTTCATGTCAGTTAATACTTTCATTATAGGTTTGTGTGTCGTGCAGAGAATGAGCAGTCTCAGCTGCATCAGACTCATTTCGTAAATAGCGCACATTGCACTTGTATGACATCACGCTTATTGCCTGCATTTTTGCTTGCCATCGTGGTATCTGTTATTTTTACTACAAGGAGAGCATGAGTATTTTAAATCCTATTGTTATTGTGCTGTTAATTATTATCAGTAAAATATAAACATTAAAAAAGTACACTAATGATAAAAAAGGCCTCTTGGCTTTGTAGATATTTGATCTTTATCAGTTTCAGGAAAAGCAAAATATATAAACCAAAATGTCCACCCTTACAAAATATTTGCAAACTGCATTTAAACTGTTCTAAGATGCAATTGATTGTCAGAACTGGTTGGGAGTTTCACCAGCTTCCTTTATTTTTCTTTATTTTCCGTTGAGTATCCCTTGGTCTTGATGAAGTGTTTATTTGGTTTAAGCATTCATTATACCTGCTATTCTTCTCTTGACAATATCTGTTCCTATGCCAGACAAAGGTTTAACACCCTCCCACTCACAGCTTTTGAGTGCTTAGTCACAGCTCGAAGGGTTCAGTTCCCACAGTTTCCGAAGCACAAAAAAAGCCCAAAAGTATGTTCAGAGATTTCAGAGAACGTACTTTTAAGCTTTATGGGAACTGGCAAAGTTTTCACGGTATACCTGGAAAGCTCTGCCACGCAGGTTTCTACGAATATTCCTGGAACAGGTTTGTGATGTCTGTTTTTGTTGCAGATGCTGATTTCTGAGTAGTGAAGCCTTACAAGCAGGCTGCAATTAAACACTGTCAAACGGTGGCGCCTGAGAGCTATAGAAACGTTTGTGTCCTCATTTAACTATATATTATGGGGCAGATTTACGTTGAACTAACGCAGCGGGGTACAGCAAGTCATTTTGCTGCGCCATGCTGCGTTAGTTTGGAAAGCACAGGGATGCGACATATTTACAAGAATATGTCGCATCCTTGTGCTTCCCCCTGCGCTGGCGCACAAACTGCAGCCATGCGCCGGCGCAGGCACCCTTGCACCAAGGTGCAAGGATGCCTGCGTCGTGGGGAGATTGTTTTTGTGCAGGAAGGGGAACCTTCCTGCACAAAAACAATCACTACAACCATTTTCCTCTTTCAATGTGTGCTGTAGAATGCAGCACGCATTGAAAGAGGAAAAAACGAGGAGAAATGAAAACATTTCTCCTCGGTGCGCCTCGCTACGCCACCTCTAGGGTGGCGTAGCTTTCAGACTCATCTCCAGAGTTACGATTTCTCGTAATTCTGGAGATGTGTCTTGTTCCATGAGTGTTGCGTGGGAACACCCACAGCAACACCCATGGAACGCCCCTTCACCGCAAAGTGCTGCGTGTGAAGGGGCCTTATTTACAAGGGGGCAGATTTACAACTTCTGGCGCATCCCTGCAAATCAGCAGGGATGCGCCAGAATAGTTGCGACACGCAATTCTCTCCTTGCGCCACCACGGATGCGCCGCATTTACAATGCGGCGCACCGTGGCGCAAGGAAAGGCCGATGCGTGTCGCATCCTGTGGCGCAAGGCGGCGCATTGCTGGAGTCGTGTCGCAAGCGCGACGCAACTCCAGCAATGCTCGTGGGCTGCCCATACCTAACGTGGTGCGCCACTCCTTACGCCTGCTTGAAGCAGGCGTAAGGATTCGTCGCAGCGCAGTCGGAAAAGTGACTCAGTGAAATCTTGTAGATTTCACTGCGTCACTTTACGAGGCTTTCCTTCGACGGAACGCCCACCCTGCGGAGGAACGCCCACATGAAACCTGGACGCAGGTTTCATGTGGCGCAGGGCTTTACAACGTGACGCATCTCCCTAGATGCGTCACGTTGTAAATAATGCGCAACGTGGCGCATGGTTTACGTCGCCGCTGCGTCACAAAAGTGACGCAACGGCGGCGCAAAAGTGGCGCAAGGGGCTTGTAAATCTGCCCCAAGGAGAGGAAAAGTCACGCAGGGTGGCTTTTCCTCTCCTTGTAAATATGGAGCAGCCCCCTGCGCCACCAGTACGTCACGAAAAGTGACGTACTGGTGGCGCAGGGGGCTCGTAAATCTGCCCCTCAATATGTATGGATGAAGGAATGTATTTGCAAGGAGCACCATTGCAGTGGTTTGATTGCAGATTACAGAACTCCCTAAATAAGCATATTTCATATGGATAAGGTAGACCATGGAAACAGCTATATTTGACCGGAAGGAAAACAGATACATACATCTGAGACACACTTGCATGTTCTGGGACTGAATAATAACTGAAGTAAAGGGTTTTTTTTCCCGGTACGTTGTGCCAGTGATAAATTGAACCAGTATTTACTTTGCCCAGATCTAACATATACCTCGAGCTGCACGCCATTTATCAATGTGGGACGACACTGGAATAGTTTAACCTTCACTGTTCCAGGAACTGTCAAAAGCCGTACGTGGACTGACAAGTATGTAAATTATTTTTGACTAGCAGGCTGCCTCTCAAAATGTCTGCTCCACGAACACTGGATAATTTCATTTTGCTTCAAACAGGATACGATGTGCGCTGAACAAGAAAAAAAAAGACTCCGCAATTCAAATACACGCCTGAAAGAATCAAGCGCCCACAACAATCCCCCGGCACGATTGTACATTTTTCAGCATTGAAATTTAGTCTATGGCCACCTCAGGCACTACAAATCCGAGGTTTACAGAAGCTGCTGTTGCGCGTGAGTGCCTCATTAATTCATTGCAGGGTTTGCGTTACTACGTGAATGTCTTTATTTATAGCTCTTGCAGGTGGATTGCGTGATTAATGAGATGTATAACACATGCCTGTAGGATAGATGTACTGCTGTCAGCAGACCGCAGTCGCGCTTTCAATTGCAACCACTGAGAAGCGCCCTTTTAGGCAAGGACGCTGTTAAATGTATAACATATTTCGATGTCAAGCTTCTTATTAGTGGCGTCAAGCATGTTATTAATGACCTATACACATGTGGACGATGAACACATTGTTCTATGCTGTCCTTTGCTTAATATTTGTAAGCCCATTTATTCTAGGCCTGGGCGGTAAACTCCACTCCACTCGCGGAGTTTGCAGAGCTTTTTTAACTCTGTGTAGAGCGCAATGTTCTGCAAAACTCCGCATAGTGGAGTTTTCCCTCTCTCAGGACTCCCCACAGTTAAGTTGGTGAGCCCGAGCGGGGAAAATCCAATGCTAGACCACCATCCATCAAGATTTCTCATCACGGGCGGTTGCGGCAGGTCGCTACGGCTCGCGGTTGAGAAACCTGCCGCTCGCGTTGAGGAAGCTGCCACTTGAGTAGAATATCTACTCGAGAAGCAGAAAGAAGCAGCACCCACTTGCGCTGGGCATGGTGTAGTTCGCACAGTTTTTACAGCATGGGACAAATGCTCAGCGCTAAAAATCAGTGCGAGCAGCGTGACTTACCTCACTCCGCTGCTTGCAGAACTCCTCGGAGCATGGCAGAGTTTTTTTGTCACTCTGCCTAGGCCTAAATTATGCACAAATAATCTGAAAGTTGCACCTGCCAGACCTGGCAGGCCAGCAGTTGCACAAAAATTGAAATGTTCATAGTACAATTGAAGGCCTGCTTGAACTGGTAGAAAGCTGGCCAATGCAAATGTAATATGACAGAAGTACTGCATAAGCAGATGTTTCTAGTAAAGAAGCTGTGATAATAGCTGAGGTGTCTATTATGCATGAGCATGTGTTTTTGTGTGTGTGTGAGAGAGAGTGCATGTGAGAGAGAGAGAAAGATAAAGGAGTTAGAGAGAGCGAGCTAAATTCTGAGATACTTATAAAGCAATAGAAAGTGTGTGTATGTATGTGTGAGAGAGAGAAAGAAAAAAGAGATTAGAGATAGAGACCATGATATAGAGAGATATAGCAGAGCGATAGCGAGAGAGAGATATTTGCTTGGGTATAATAGTAAGCACTTGTGGAGAATTGACTTCGTCATGCTTGAGATGCCTCGAGAAGACATCTTAATTCAAATTGGAATTGGCCATTTTTGCTAAAATAAAGATTTCTGTACAAAGATACGAGGGTAGCCAATGAAATATAAGATAGGGCAATAAACAGTCATCGATACTCGCAACTGTTCATCAATTGAACTAGGGATGTGTACTCACATCCTTATTGTTTATGTATTGCTAATATTGTAGGGCACATTGGTCAAGTTAATCACCAGTGCACAAGCATGCACAGCATTCACTATCTATGTCGCTATCGGAAAGTGACTTGCTTTACTGGACAGGCGTGACAAGCTAGCAATGCCTGCCAACTTGCACAAACAAATTGTTTGTATGAATGCAGCTAAATCTAAAGCCTGATTATTTTGTGAGGGATATCTTGCAGTCTTAGTGAATGGTCCCAAACTGTGAATTATGCAGACCAGTGGCATAACGCAAAATGGTGGATCCCACTGCAGAATGTGATAAGGGCCACCGAGTCTCCAATATCTCAGAGATATTGACAAGATATATGACAACTAATGTGGAGTTGCTATCAAAGATCAATGACTCCTCTTCAGATTGTATCACCCTGCCCATGACGCAGGACAAAAATGTAAGACCGGGCAATACGCTTGTAAACTGGCTGCCTCTGGACATTCTTTCTCTCGGTCGCATCCTAACTAGGCTCAAATCCGGCTCTCCTAAAGATCCTCTCCCCATTCCCATTCTTCAAAAACTGGAATTACCAATACTTAATATTATTATGGAACTGCTTAATGCTTCACTACGTGAAGCAATAGTGCCAGCGGCTTGGAAACATGCCATGATCCTCCCCTTGCTAAAAAAAATGAAGGCTGATCCGGAAGTTCCATCTAACTTCCGCCCGATCTCATTACTTCCAGCATTCTCGAAAATTTTAGAAAAACATATCAACCAACAGCTGACGCAGTTTGCTGACTCCCAAAATATCCTACACTCATCTCAATCAGGATTTAGAGCTGGCTTCTCTACGGAATCCATGCTCTTGGGAGTCACAGAAACTCTTCGTCAACGTCTTGATATGGGAGAAAATGTAGCACTCATACTGCTTGACTTGAGTGCTGCTTTCGACACTGTGTCTCACACTGCCCTTTTTCAAGTGTTACATTCTAGGGGCATTGTCGGATCAGCACTCAAGTGACTGTCGAGCTTTTTGTCGAGCAGGACTTTTCAAGTTTTTTCCCCTATGGCAAGCTCTAAGGCCCATGCTTCCCCGTATGGAGTACCTCGGGGCTCTATACTTAGCCCATTACTTTTCAACATCTATGTCAGCCCCCTGGCCACTATAGCCGAAGAGGCTGGGCTAACCATATATTCATATGCGGACGACACCCAGCTTATCTTCTCCTTGTCTACCAAGGAGTCATCCAATGTGTCCTCTCTCCAGGTAGGGCTACAAAAGATAGCTGGCTGGATGCATACTAATAGGCTGGAATTAAACGGGGGGAAAACTGAACTTCTTATCCTCGGCGGAAATAAAGCTCTCTGGGGCCCCCAACATTGGCCGCCTCAAATGGGTGATCTCCCCCAACCGTCACAATCTGTCCGTAATCTCGGCATAATCATAGATGACCAACTATCTATGAGACAGCAAGCGGTTAAGGTTGCCTCAACCTGTTTCTCAATTCTAAAATGGCTCAAAAAAATACTTTGGATGCTGCCACATTCTACGCAAAAAACTGTTATCCAGGTCTTGATCGTCTCCAGACTGGACTATGGCAACGTCTTGTACTTAGGCGCCAATAAGGAGGTGATTCGGAAGCTGCAAGTGGTCCAAAATTCTGCGGCCAGACTTCTGTGTCAGATACCTAGAATGGCCTCTATCTCAGGATCCCTCCGCAACCTCCATTGGCTCAGGATGGAAAATTGCTCCAAATTTAAAGCCCTATGCTTTACGCATAGGATTAAATCGGGTGCAGCACCACAGTACCTCAGTGCCTTGGTGCACCCGTACCTCCCTACGCGTCTTCTTCGATCCTCGAATCAGGCAAAATTTCAAGTCCCCAGGATCAAACGAGTGCATATGGGTGGTCGGTCTTTTGCTTACTTGGCTCCTTCACTATGGAACTCACTCCCCCTACAACTCCGCCACGAAACTATTTACTACAAGTTCCGAAAAGACCTAAAAACGTGGTTATTTAACCACTAGAGTTCTTTCCTTTTCTTTCTGGCGTGGGTCCGTAGGCGCCGGGAAACCTCCGGGTAGCTGTGCGCCATATAAATTTAACAATAATAATAATAATATTCATTGGTTTAGGGCTCAATGGAGCCCCTTGAAGGTTTGTCGGCCCCCTGGAGGGCTGCCCTCTCGCACCACTAGGGATGCAGGGGCCTGCATTATGCCCCTGGTGCACACCTACAACTACCTTTGGTTTTTTCTTCAATCCACCTTCAATTATAAGCTCCATTGCAAAGAATTGGAAATGAAGCCACAGCAGAGTTGCGTTGGCTTTTATAGACTTATCAAAACAAGATAATCCCTTTCACCCACTGATGTGAATGTTCATGCTAACGGCACAGCAATTCGTTTGTTTCCAATGGTGTTTTTTTGTAAATTAGGATGTAAATTGAAACCTTTTCTAAATATCATGGAATGTGCTCCACATGGGGTAACTAGAAGCTTGAACCCTCGCGGAAGCTTTGGTCACATCTGTTGCTGCGCACATTTTTAAATCTGATGTTGATGCTATTTGATTTTAAACACTGTTGCTATTAGTTTTAAAAACATTGCTGCTATTGGTTTTTATATTGTTCTGACGTCCATGGGAGAGCTGTGTTAAAGCTCTGGGTAGCGGGGAATCCCTTTTCATACCAGCACTGCAATTAAGGCGCCTGGTCAGCGCTCTAGTAGCTGAAACCCGACGCGTGATTGACGCTATAAAATGCCAGATGACGCGACCGCGCAGGGGTAACTAGAAGCTTGAACCCTCGCGGAAGCTTTTGTCTCATCTGTTGCTGCGCACAGTTTTAAATCTGATGTTGATGCTATTTGATTTTAAACACTGTTGCTATTAGTTTTAAAAACATTGCTGCTATTGGTTTTTAAATTGTTCTGACGTCCATGGGAGAGCTGTGTTAAAGCTCTGGGTAGCGGGAAATCCCTTCTCATACCAGCACTGCACTTAAGGCGCCGGGTCAGCACTCTAGTAGCTGAAACCCGACGCGTGATTGACGCTATAAAAACGCCAGATGACGCGACCGCTGCGCGGTCGCGCCAAAGGCAAGCCCGTCTGCGCCCGTCCGCGCCCGAACGGGCCCAGGGGCCAGAAACCTTGCCTTTCCTCCCCCAGGCTACCATCGTTACACTAGTGCACAGCTCAAACAGCTAAATAGAACCCCAGGGCCTAAATGTGCACATTCAATCTTGATTGAGAAGTTACATGATAGATGCTCTCACTGCCGGTTTTAACTTTCCCCATCCTCTGTTCCCCTACCACCTCCCGGGAAAACTCTTAAATTATTCTTACTTAACTGCAGATCCCTGCCTAAACATACGGCGGAAATCTCGATGTTTTTAAAAGACTCTGACCCGGAAGCTCTGTTCCTCACAGAAACCTGGCTCAATTCTAGTTCAGAGCCAGATATTATCCAAGCACTTCCTTAGGGATACCTGATCCAGAGGATGGATAGAATGACAGGCAAGGGCGGTGGTATCGCTATCATTCATAAAGACCATCTGACGTGTCGCCTGTTAGGGAGCCCGCTATCAGATTGCGAGAATGCCCATTTTTCAATAGAGTTTACCCCCACCCTCTCACTCTCAGGCATTCTTATCTATCGCCCACCTGGGGCAATGGGCCAATTTTGCAGATCTATGTTAGAAACAGTCGGCAATCTTGCCAGTGCGGCAGCTAATTTTACTCTCTTAGGAGATTTTTATCTGCATTTTGATGATCCCTCAGCACTTACCACAACTGAACTAGCCCGAGACCTCATGGCCTTCCAACTATTACAGAAGGTCCCACAAGCAACCCATATTAAAGGGCACCTTCTTGACCCTATTTTCTCCAATTTGAGAAATCTAACGGGAAAAGACCCCATCCCCCTTCCATGGTCGGACCACTTTTTAATTCCCTTCTTCTGGTCGCCACCAGACACCGCACCTCAAATTCAAGCGATTCAAGTTCGAATTCGGCCTTGGTCCAAACTCCCTCTGGAAAGGTGGACCCAAGAACTCGAAAAGACCAAGCCACATCTTGTTCCTAATCCAGTTGCAGCACATGAAAGCTTTTGCAACTGGATTGGAGGGTCACTCAATCTGGTGCTCCCAAAAATCTCTATTCAGAAGAAAACCGGACCTAATAAGTCTGCCTGGTTCTCCCCCAAACTGCGTACATTAAAACAGCAATGCAAAAAACTAGAAAGAGTCTGGAGGAAAGATTTCTCACATGATAAGAAACTGGAATATAGGGTGGCCATCGGAATATACAAGGCAGAGATAAAAAAAAGCCCAAGCCTCCTACTACGAGGAAAAGATCGCATCAGCCGCCAATTCCCCAAGAGAAATCTTTCTCATTGCCAAAAAGCTCCTTAAAGCTCCTGCCCCGCCAATGGTACTGGATACTTCAGGTCTTCGATGCAACAAAAATGCGGAATACTTTTCCACTAAAATACAAAACATTCTCAAACACCGCCCCCAAAAAGATAGTGATCTGCCAATAGAGTATACGATTACAGGAGAGCACAAAATAGAACATCTGTTGGAGAATTTCACCCCGATGACCCAGGAATCATTTTTAGCCACCCTGACAAAGGTAAAAAGTGGGTCCCCACTTGACCCGGCACCACCAAATATCCTTAAATTGGTTGCACCCACAATTGTCCCCACGGCCACCAGCCTGATTAACATCTCATTATCCACAGGTGTGGTCCCCCCTGACTGGAAAAGGGCAATGGTCAAAGCACTGTTAAAAAAACCTAATCTGGACCCAGCCGACTTGGGCAACTACCGTCCCATTTCGCTCCTCCCTGGAATTAGTAAGATAGCGGAGAAGTATGTTAATCATTCGCTCTCCGCTTTCCTTGAGTCCAATGATTTGCTCCACCCCTCCCAAACCGGCTTCCGCCCACGCCAAGGCACCGAAACCGCCCTGCTAGCAGTGGTGGAAGAATCAAGAAGTATTGTTGACTCAGGAGGGTCTGCGGCTATAATTCTACTCGACTTGAGCGCAGCCTTCGATACGGTGAACCACCGAATCTTGGTTCACCGTCTCAGGAATGCATGAGTGACGGGCACAGCCCTATTGTGGCTAAAATCTTTCCTAGAAGAAAGATTATTCCAGGTCTTTGAAGGCGATACCATCTCCTATCACATCCCTCTACAGTGCGGAGTCCCTCAGGGTTCCTAGCTGAGCCCTACCCTTTTTAATGTTTACATGGCCCCGTTGGCGGACATTGTTTCCCCTTTCGGGATTCACATAGTAACCTACGCTGATGATACCCAGCTGGTTGTTGCACTGAACCAATCTGACCAGATGTCTAAGGACCTCCACTCCTGCTTGGAGGAAGTTTCCAAGTGGATGAGCTTGTCTCACCTAAAACTTAATGGTGAGAAAACCGAGCTCATGATTCTTGGCAACTCCTTATGCTTTAAATCAAGCACGATGTGGCCAGCCAGCATGGGCCCGTGCCAGCCCCCAAAACAGAGATAAAAAGTCTGGGAATTTGGCTAGACCAGGACCTTACTCTGAAAGTGCAGGCAAGAAAGACTGCTGCCTCATGTTATGGCCTGCTTAGAATGACCCGCAAAGTCCTTCCCCTTTTACCATTTCAAGCAAGAAAAAAGCTGATCCAGGCACTAATTCTATCAAGGATAGATTATGGCAATGCCCTCTATTTGGGTGCCCCGAATTCAGTGGTCGCAAAACTGCAGATTGTACAGAATTGTGCAGCAAGACTGCTTACGGGGACCCCCAATTTCTGTTTCAGCAAGGCCCGCGCTGAGCTCCCTCCACTGGCTCCCAGTTCAGGAAAGGATCAATTTCAAGGCCCTCTGCATCGACCATAAGTCTCTGGAAGGGAGCGGACCTTATATCAATAAAGCCATGATCCGCCCCTATAGGGCTAACAGAAAACTTCGCTCAGACGAGCTCCATCTAGCGTTGGGCCCTAGGATCAAGAAGGCCAGAAGTGGTGGTCGACTTTTTTCATACAACGCCTCCAGACTCTGGAACACCCTGCCACTGTACCTTCGTAGGGAATCCAACAATTCCACCTTCCGCAAACAGTTAAAAACATGGCTCTTCCCGTAGGCTACCAATCCTCTAGTTACTCTTCCAGCGCTGGGATGCTCCCGGGTAGCCATGCGCTATATAAAAAACATTTTCATTTCATTCATTCATTCATTGGGACCAGGTCTTTTTAATTCATAATCGATTTTCCATCTTAAACTGGGGTATCCTGTTCCACCATTATAGAAAATCAAGCAGTATTATTCTATTTTCTTGCTTTTCTTGTATAAATCAGTGTAGGAGACGCTCCTCTTTGTAACTTGGAACTGTCAAAAATATTTCCCACCATCCACACCAGCAGATTTATTAACATATGCATGCATGATTTGACACAAGTGTTATATGAAATTAATGATGGAATAAAGGATCTGCGATAATCTTAAGACTCAAAGGGGTCTATTCATAAAAGGATTTGGAGTAGTTAGGATAGCAGTCCTAAAGTGCTCATTTACATACTCGTACTTGTCTTCTGAACTGAAGCCAAAATATCAAAATATATATAAAATGGGAATATTCAGGGACATTTCATATACAATTGGTACAAGTAGAAGGAGCTGTGCCGTCTTTGCACTTTTACTAATATGGAGTTGAATGTTTTGTGGACGATTCATAAAGACATGTAAGAGTATGTAAAAGAGTAAACCTGGAATACTACCTCCTATGTTCATAAAAGCTTTTCTGAAATGGACCCATAGTTTTATAAAGACATAGATAACTTAACAAGGCTACAAATAGGGCCTTTGTTAGTTTAACACTACCCCAGCCTCCTCAGTTAAAGTTATCTCCTTTTCACTCCTAGCCATTATACAATAACCTCCGACACTTTACATCCAGACAGCTTTAGAATCTTTCTAAGTGAACCCTTATCCACAATTTGCTTGAAGGATAGCATTGCATCAACCTAATGAGAGACAAAAAAGCAAAAGGTGATCGATGGGATGCATGAATTAATATTAGCTAATAGTAGGTAATTTGTGCTGGATTCCAGTCCATTTTTGTGCTCACTATGCCAATACAGATTACAAAAATCAGATGCAAATTGTTCTTAGTTCACAAAATGATAACTATTTATTGCACCTCCGGTCTCTTTAAGAGTCAGGAACTGCCCACACAAATAATTTGATCTTTTGTGAATGTGAATGACTGGATGGAAGTTTGTTGTCTCTTGCAGACCCCTGCCCTTGCAGTCTCTTTGGTAGAATCCTCAATTACAATATTTCATCATTATTATTAAGAGAGCAAGTTTTTGGGAAATTCTATCTAAGTGTCATCTTGTAATGTAATGTATGTGTATATGCACTGCAGCACAAAGTGAATGTCGGGTCTCAAAGCAATTGGTGTGCAAAAACATCAACTGCTTGCGACCCGACCTTTGATACAGTGAGCACTTACTGACATTTTCAGCTTTAGATGTACAACAAATATCAAACTATCTTAGCCTCCATGTCTTCTTATCAAGTTTCTGACCCTACTTCGCTACGAATATTCTATCAACATTCAAAAAGCTGGTTTCATCATGATCCCCACACATAAACTTGAATATATCAGTGGCCAATGTGGACATCCTGCCTTTTTTAGCAAGAGAGAAGATGAGATTAGTTAAGCAAATCTATTCAAAGATTAACTGTCTCCTCAACAGAATTTCTTTCAAAATTAGATATTGGTTGTAATATTTTTTCATTCCAGCCAAATGTTTTTTTTAGGTTTGTATGTTTTTAATTTATTATTAATTACAATCTGATGTTCTTTAACAATATTCTTACTCCAGGAGGTGTTTGAGGATTATTGCTTACCCTCAATGTGATTAGCTACCAAATCAATGAATGTACTGGTTCTTTGAAGAGCAGAGTTACTATGGACTGTGATTTCCAATACTGTCTCTTCCCCTGGATGGTTGTTTGCTCCCCACATTGCTGGTAACCCAAGTTTATAATGTGCCAACTGTCCCTCAGGGACAACTTTCACTTTGCAAATGGGTAACACCCTGTTTCAAGAGCTGGTATCTGATCAATTGTCTGTGACCCCAAATAGTGTCACAAAGCATTCCTACATGGCATTGCATTTCAGAAGGAGGATGAGAATACCCCATTCCTACCCCTCCACCTTTCAATTTGCAATGAGAAGCAAAATCAGAAAGACATTTATGACTCAAAAGGTACCTTTGATTTATATGAGTACTAAGTAGATTTAGTAAGCAACATACAAAAGCACATTTCAGTACAATATTCATCATAATAATACATGCAAAATGATATTACATTACACCAGATTGAAAATGTCATTAGATTGAAGAATAATTCTGGATACATTATGATATCTCTTAAGTTTAATATTTATTTCAAGATTTTTTAGTAATATAAATTGAATGTCTTTTCCACATCCAAAAAGGATTAAAAAACAGGTAGCCAACATGTGTGTCCCAGCATCGTGCACCACACTTTCTTAAAACTTAGATTCCTTAATCATCTTTTATTCAGAGTTAAAGTCATAAATGAACCAGTTGGATCCTCTATTGGTAGCTTCAATTTAATGGAATCAATCTAGGTAAGTGAGAAAGTAAACTCCTGAAAGGCAGAATTAAGGTAGTCTAGGTAAGTGAGTATGCAAGCCCATCATGGATGAACACTGTCTCACAACTGTGACCAATACTGTTAATGAGAATGACCTCTATTACATTCAGACCAATCACATCTTATTACAATGTGCCCATGTATCAGGGCATGCTATTCCTGTGCATGAATTGAGATTTGGCTGGGTCTGTCATTGAATAGCTAGGAACACCAAACCCACGTCAGTTTTGAAGATTGCTACATTGAACTACAGGTTTGGAGCGGGTTTTAGGTGTGACTTGGCTTAAATGAGGAGGAATCCATGAGAATTCAGGAAACAGCCTCCACTCCCTTGAAAACTAATAGGTACAGATCCGCCAGTCTTCCAAGTATGGGAAAACCAGTGAGCCTCTGTAATAAAGAATACCCACCAGAAGAGCCAAAATATTGGTGAAGACTCTTGAAGCTGAGGCCAGACCAAATAGAAGAACATGGAACTTGACATGAATTCCCAAGCCACAGTGCCAGAGAGAACTTTAGGAAACTGGTTGTATGGAAACATGCAAATAGACATCGATCAGACCCAGTGAGTCAAGGGAATCTCCTGGAGAGATTACAAACAGGATGGGCTTAAAAGTTGCCATCTTGAATGGCTGGTGAGGAAGAAACATATTCACTTATTTTAGATCCAAGACTGATTGATAATCCCTGAAGAATTCTGCATCCCAAACATGTTGAAATAAAAGGCTTCTGCAGCCCACACATGATGAAATAACAGTGGTGTTCCTTTTCCATTTGAATATCTTTATTGGTTTTTAAAACATTGTCAATATGAACATACAAATAAAGATAAAATAAAAGTGTGCTCAAAGTCAATAGCATTCCCATGGCATGCTACAGTAAATCGTCCATTGATTGGATACTCTAAGAAAGAAAATAGAAAAAAGATAAAGAAACAAGAGTACAAAAATGATAAAGATCGTCTGATCAGTGCAAGAAAAGAATAACTTACAGGAAAAGAAAGGATAGATAACCTGTTCTGTGACTGTGTTGCTGTCTCCACCTCAAAACAGCCTCCTCTAGTATGTCTGACACTTCAGTCCTATATAACCAACATATGCATCATAGAATGAAAGAGGAAGGAAAAGGGATCAGACATGGATGTCACAGCACTCAGCCTGAGCAGTAAGTTCAGCATATTGACAAGTGATATGCAATTGGGGATAATAAGTAATAAAGGGATTCCAAACAGTCTAAAATCTGGTAGTTGATCATTGAGTTTTGAAATCAATCTCTGGAAAGCTGCCAAAGTCAACATTGCCTCCGACCAGTCAGAAAATGATGGTGGTGTTGTGGCTCTCCATTTTCTCAGAATACAAGTCTTGGCCGTCGCCAGAGAAGAGTTCAGCTATCACCAGCCTTTTGAGTTCAGATCTACCACACCATCAAAGGTATGTAAGAATACTAAGTCAATAGATAGTCAGAGACATACATTGTGAGCATGGCATGCAATGTCACATATCTTAAACCAGTACGGTTCCAGGGATGGACAGGACCAAAGATTGTGAGGGATATCTCTATTTGGAGGGTCATAATGCCAGCAATAAGAGGCGGGAGCAAGGTTCACCTGGTGAAGTTTGTGAGGGGTCCAAAGCCCATTGTGGATGATCTTAAAGTAGTAAAATTTGAGACAAGCTTCAAGGAGGCCACTGTTATAAGTTGAGGGGATCTCTGTCCAGTCATCCTCTTCGAAGTCTCTGGCATTTCCTGAACCAAATACATTTTAGGTACTTCTTGGTGGTTTTGAAGTGCAGTTAATCAATGAGGATGGCATTTAGAAATGAGTTTAATTTCCTGTATGTGCCCCATTTGACGAGATAGTCATGAATAAGGCATGTCGCTGGCGAGATGGTCCGTCTTCCCATTCTCTTGGTAATGCAACTTTGCATCTGTCAGCAAAGCTGTATTCAATATATAAGTCTCAAATTCATTTTAATGTGTCTGTGTCTAATAAATTCTGAACTGCAAGGATGCCTGTTGAAGCCCAATTCTCCCAAAAGATGGGAGCGTAATTTATGATTAGATTAACATTGGGCCAGAGTGGGACATTGAGATTAAAGAGACCATCCTGTTGTAGTTGCTTGTGCTACGCTTTCCATATCTGCATAGATTTCAGCGAAAGGGGATCTTTGGAGCCCTTAAGCTGCTAAGACCTGTGAACCTATTTTTTTTTATTCTACACAATATCACATTCTACATGTCTATAGCAAGGCTTACAATAGATTTGAGATAATTCATAAGAGCATAATTCATTATACAGCCTTAAAATACACATAAATATTCATACATATTCATACATATTCCTACATATACAAACATATAGCTATTCTTATTCAGCAGCAACGTTAGAGATATTCCAATTTTCATAAAGTAAAAAGTGACTTGCCATCCTTAGAATACAAAAATATGATGATTTCTTAACAACTAGCAATTCAGATTTCATATGGATAATATACATAATATGATATAATATACATCTTCCCCTAAAAGAGTGAGCATAGATATCCGCAGACAATTTTAAATATTCCCCCAAGATCTTAAAGTGCAAAAACGAGGTAAAATTTCTCTGAGGATAGCTCTTGCCCACTCAATACAGGCCTACAGAGGGAGGGCTATCTAATCGTCTAATTATCCCTCATTGTCCTTAATCCATGCAGTGATGGGGGCCCATATCCTTCGTCCCATATTCTTCTTCTTGCAACCTTTCAAATTATACAGGGGGTTTTAATATTATATATAGCCAAAATCCTTGCTCTTCAATTAACAAACGTTGGGGGATCTGAGCTTAACCATTGAGAGGTGATACATTGCCGAGCTATTGCCATAGCTAAAAATAGAAAATATGCTTCAACCCTTACCACCCCGCTCAGCTCGGTACTATCTAGTACCCCCAAAATCATTAAAACAGGAGTTTTGAGCGCGGCGAAGATGGCGGCTTGAGCCTTCTTCTCCTCCCGTGGTTATGCCACAAGTCAATCAATCAATCAAGACATTTGTAAAGCACGCTACTCACCCGCTGGGGGGGAGGAGGGGGTGCTGCTACTGCTCAAACAGCCAGGTCTTGAGTAGCCTCCTGAAGGTTAGCAGGTCCTGGGTCTGACGTAGGAGCAGGGGGAGGGTGTTCTGAGTCTTGGCGGCGAGGTGGGAGAAGGATCTGCCGCTGGTGGTTGTTCTTCTGAAGCATGGGACGGCGGCGAGGGCGAGGTCGGCTGAGTGGAGCTGGCGGTTCGGGGTGTAGAAGGTGAGTCGCCTGTTGAGGTAGGCCAGTCCGGTGTTGTGGAGTGCTTTGTGAGCGTGGGTGAGGAGCTTGAAGGTGATCCTCTTGTCGACGGGGAGCCAGTGAAGATCCCTTAGGTGGGGAGTGATGTGGCTGTGGCGAGGTGCGTTGAGGATCAGACGTGCAGAGGCGTTCTGTATGCGCTGCAGTCGTTTCAGGAGTTTGGCCGGAGCTCCGGCGTAGAGGGCGTTTCCGTAGTCCAGCCTGCTGCTGACGAGGGCTTGGGTGACTGTTCTTCTTGTTTCGGTGGGGATCCATCTGAAGATCTTGCGGAGCATGCGGAGGGTGTTGAAGCAGGAGGAGGAGACGGCGCTGACTTGCTTGGTCATGGAGAGTGTTGAGTCGAGGATGAACCCCAGGTTGCATGCGTGGTCGGTGGGTGTCGGGGCGGCTCCTAGTGCGGTCGCCACCAGGAGTCGTCCCAGGCTGAGGGGTTGGAGCCGAGGATGAGGACCTCCATCTTGTCCGAGTTCAGCTTCAGTCGGCTGGTCTTCATCCATTCGGCGACGGCCTTCATTCCTTCGTGGAGGTTGGATTTGGCGGTGAGGGGGCCCTTGGTGAGGGAGAGGATCAGCTGGGTGTCGTCGGCATAGGAGATGATGTTGAGGTTGTGCAGTCGGGCGACGTGGGCGAGCGGCGCCATGTAGATGTTGAACAGAGTCGGGCTGAGGGATGAGCCTTGGGGCACGCCGCAGATGATCTTGGAGGCTTCGGACTGGAAAGGGGGGAGGCGGACGCGCTGGGTTCTGCCGGAGAGGAAGGAGGTGGTCCATTCCAGAGCCTTGTCTCGGATCCCTGCGTCGTGGAGGCGTGTGCGTAGGGTGCGGTGGCAGACAGTGTCGAAGGTGGCCGAGAGGTCCAGGAGGATGAGGGCCGGGGTTTCACCGTTGTCCAGCAGGATCCTGATGTCGTCGGTGGCGGCGATGAGGGCGGTTTCGGTACTGTGGCCGCTGCGGAACCCGGACTGGGATGGGTCCAGGATGTTGTGCTCCTCGAGGTAGCGGGTAAGTTGTCCGTTGGCGATCTTCTCGATGACGCGTTTTCCACAGCATTTAAAGCTTTTTTCTCGCCGATGTGCTGGCGGAACATCTAGTGCATCCAGCTGTGCCGAGATTGGAGGGCTACAGTCGCTGACTGCACTGCACCGCACTGCGGTCGACTCTCCGTATTCAGCCATTACAGAGACACCGAAGATGGAGCGAGGAGCGGAGACAGAGCTCCTCGGACAGTCACCGGACCGTACCAGGCACCTCATCAACAGAACTCTGCTTCAGAACATCTGCAGACTAAGGGATCATACGTGAAATAATGAAGGACGACTCCAATCATTAGGTAAGACCACGCACGCTGATTCTTCCTCACCCGGGCACACTGAACCTAAAATGGCAGTCGCGCGACTATTTACCGGGAACAATCACGGCATATAGATGACTCCACACATTAGACGGCCATAAACTCCATAAGCGGCGCAATTCTCTTATTCTATATATAAAGGAAGATACGCAATCACAAATACAATACAAGGTGAAATAACGCTCGTTGATTCCCTGGCAGCCAAACAGCTGAGCCTGAAATGGAGTCTTACCTGTAAGCCATAGAAAAGAAAATTCTGCAGGCGCGCAATCGACATAGCGCAATATAGCCTTAATCCAATATCCAAACTTAAGGTGTGCAGTACAGGTTGCGCCAATGACAGCGTTTATTTGTGCTTAACGACGATCTACTGCTATTGTAGCCACACTATGCGCCGTTAATGCCTGACCCTAAAATGGCGGCCGCTATGTGATTTCTTTGAAAACTGTCTCTGCAATTCTGCAACTCCTGTATCTATGCGATCTATAATTTACAGCTTTAGATCTATACTTTACAGCTTATGCTCCTAGAGCTCAAACTTAAGAAAGTGCAGTATTTCTGATGGGCAGAGCATCTGCAATGCATACAAAAGGAAAAGCAAGTGTTACACAGCACCTGACCCTAATATGGCTTCTGCACTGACCTGAGAAAGCTCCAGAAAAATCCACATGTGGCCTTGTGGATCAGCAGTCAACCAGATCAGCAGTCAACCAGGTCTTCTCAAGCTGTTGTTGTTATTATTATTTGATATAAACCTCTAAAGTGGTTATTTTTACTTGCTGCAGATATTTTTACTTACTTGTTGCTCACTTGCTGCTCACATGCTCACTTGTCATACTGCTCATGGTGCTTGCAATCAGAGGTTTCAGCTTTAATTCTTGACCATCATCACTACTATCCCACAATACAACAAACTCGACGCGACTGCGGCAGCAAAAAACAATGTAAAAAAACAATGTAAATTGCATAACAGCAATCATTAAATAGAGAACAGAAAACAACACACAGCAAGCAGCAAGCAGGAAATAGCAGACAACAGACAAAAAATAACAGAAAAGCAAAACAACAACAGAGCGGCTAAACAGCGGCAGAGCAGCTTAACAGCAAACTGCAGATAGCTGGAAATATCAGGAAACAGCAGACGGCAGACAGCAGACGGCAGGCGGCAAAACAGCAAAACAACAAAACAGTACTCAGAAGACAAATCACCATTAACAATCATCATCAAGCATCATTGCAAACATTGCAGTAATGGCGCGCACAACGATACGCACAATAAAAAACAGAAATTGGTGTGGCCATTGTGCCGACTGTAAGCATCAAGGATATCACTAAGGACACTAAGGCACTGAGGATACTGAGGACACCTGTAGGGTGTCAACAACAACAAAGATACACTGAAGAAGCACGGCAGTCGAACAAAAATGACCGACAAGAAGGTCAAGACAAACCTCAAGAGAGTTAAGGGGGACCCACCAAATCCAGACTCACCAACTAAAGGCAAACATGACATCAGTGCTACCATGGATACCATATTAAGTAAATTAACGGAGGTCCACGATCTTGCCAAATCCACAAAAAAAAATATGGACAGGATGCAGACTGAGATATCTGCAATCCGGAAAGACATCAGGGACACTAACGTTAGAATTACAGAAACAGAGAACAGAATTAGCCGACTGGAAGATGAGGAAGGCAAAATAAGCAGATCCCTCAAAACCCTAACAATTGTGACGGACTCCCTCACGAAACGCCTATCAGGTCTGGAAGACAGAAATAGGAGGGGGAATCTACGAATCTTTGGAATACCGGAGGGGGAGGAAGATCCTTCTGGTTCCTGCATCGCGTTCCTGGAAAGATGGTTCACTCAAGCCACTAATCTATCTTTCAGTAAACCTCTAGAGTTTGATAGAGCTCACCGAGCACCTGCTAGAATACTTGTGAACCAGAAATCTCCGAGGCCAATTGTGTGTAAACCTCTTTGCTATCAGCATGTTGAACAGATCCTCGCATTCATGCGAAAAAATAATCACATCCTGTGGGAAAATAACAAAATCTATCTCTCGCAGGACTATAGCAAAGAAACTGTTGAGACAAGGAAAGGTTTCCTGGCACTCCGCCCTAGACTAAGAGCTATGAACTATCAATTCGCCTTTGTGGGCCCAGCAAGGTATCGCGTCATGATTCAGGGGTCTCCACACTTCTTCACTGACCACCTACAATTGAGAAGATTCCTCGACGGGAAAGATGATTCTCTTTTGGACACTGCCTCCGGATCTTCAGCTACAAGCTCTTAGCCTTCTGCCACTTTTGTCAATCACGCAATTTTATTGCACAACGTGTAACTCAGCGTGTAACTCAACGACCACCATATGGCTGTGAGCATTCTGCAACAAACACTACAATCCATTGAACTTTATCGGTTGTGTTAAGTGCGCAGGCTTGAATCCTCTTTACTCTCTGTATTTGGTTAAGTTGCTGTTGCATGCTCAAATACCTTTCTTGTTTTACTAGTCACAACATTGCATTGGGCGCGTATATCACATTGCTGTGTTGCTGTGCTGCCTGTTTACCTGTTGCCTATTTGTAATCTATGTTTACTATGCCCTAAATCGCATGTTATGGGACTTATGCGTCTAGTGAAACTTTAGTCATATCTCTGTATATGCTCGTTCAAAATGCAAATCCATACTATTAGTTACCTACAACTGGCTACATTTTGCTTCATAATGCTTCATTTTGCTTCATTTTGCTTCATATTGCTATTTCGCCTGCACGTTTACATGTCTTCACGTTTACACGTTTTAATGCACAATTTGTTTATCCATCAGTGGTGCCTGGCCGCACTTAATTCTCAAATATGGATGTTCTTGCCTTGGGTCACAGTTTGGAAACTTTGTTTTCTATGCCCTAAACCGCACATATGGGTCTTATGAGTCCCTTATGTGTCTATGGAAAACTTCAGTCAGGCCGCTAGTTAGTACTGCCCGCTATGGGGCTGTTACATTTCTGAATATGCTTGGTCATATATTAGTGCACAGTTTGTTTATTCACCAGCGGTGCCTCTCACCACACTCAGTTCTCAACTAATGATGGTCTTGTCTTACTTCATACTCTGGACTAATGCGTTCAACTACTCTTATCTGGTTTCCATGGGAGGGAAGCCTTCTTCCCCTATCACCATGCCAGTTCACTACTGTGCAGGTTGGGTGGGAGGGAGTGGGGTGTTGATGGGGTTCTGGTTTCTGTTTTTTTCCTTTACACACTTGTGTTGTTTTTCTTTGCCTGTTATCATTATCAGTATTATTTTCATTACCATTATTGTCACTGTCATTATTGTTTTCTTCATTTTAATTGCAGTGATATCTTTATGCATACAGGTGGTACCCCATTGTATGGTATGCGATATATACACCATGTTTACACAATCCTAACCAATGTAATAGCAGTGCTTTTTAATTCTACCGCAGATACAAAAAAGGTGATACAATCTTCTGCCACCTAGAGCGAGAACGGCACAAAACGACTCCTTTAGTCAGAGGATCACTTATTATGATCATAGCACCACTACGATGTCTCAAATTTCCCCGGTAGCTATGGCCCATAACAGTTTCAAGATAGTCTCACTGAATGTTAAGGGTATAAACCACCCTAGCAAAAGAAGGAAAATACTTGACTATCTCCACAAACAGAAGGGTGACGTCTTCCTCTTACAGGAAACGAAAATTGATTCCAAACAATTCAACTCACTTAGAAATAGGTTTTACAGCGATGTTGCTTGTTCAGATGAAATAGGTAAAAAAAACGGTATCCTGACCTTAGTAGCCAAAAAAGCTAACATAGACCTGGTGTCAAGCTCTACCGATACACAAGGGAGATGGGTCACAACGAAATTGGTTAAAGATAATTCGGAATTCTACATCACAAATATCTATGCCCCCAACAGGGATGCCTCTGATTTCTGGGAAGGGCTTAGTAAGCAAATTGAAACAATTCCAGATACTGCCATGCACATACTCGCGGGCGATTTTAACCTGCCCATGGACCCAGCCTTAGATAGGGATTCACGCTGTCCTTTTCGTGTCAACAACTGTCACAAAGCACTTATCAATCTTTGCACACGTTTTAACTTAACAGACACTTGGAGGCTACAAAATCCCACAGGTAGAGAGTTCACTTTTTACTCATTTCCACATAATTCTTATTCACGCATTGATTACCTACTTATTTCCGATAACGCTATATCCAGAATAGATCAAACCTCCATGAACCAAGAGTGATCTCAGACTATTCATGTATTAGCTTGTCTATACCTGACCCGAAGCCTGTTAAAAAACAATCTCTCTGGAGATTCAACAATGAAATTTTAGAAGCAGACTCAAACAGACAAAGTATTGAAAGTGCGATCCAGAACTACCTGACGGTAAATAAAATTGGAGATACATCGGACCTCACAAGATGGGAGGCATTAAAAAGCACCATTAGAGGTGAGATAATTAAAATTAGAACTGCCATGAATAGGGACACCAATAGCAAACTTCAGAAGTTAGAAATAGAGATTTCTACACTGGAAGAGAAACATATTATATCCAGGGATAACTCAGTTTTGAATGAAATAGTGAAAAAGAAATACGAGTACAATAAAATAGTAAACAACAGGGCTGGGATATGGATAAATAAACAAAAAAGCATTAGGCTTTGTGAATCCAACAAGGCGGGAAAGAGCTTAGCATCCTACTTAAAGTTCAAACTAAGAAGAAGAATACGATTAAGAATCTAATGGACCAAAAGGGAATAGCTCACTCTGACCCCGACAAAATTGCAGAAGTTTTTAAGAACTTCTACAGCACATTGTATAGCAAGAACCAAGATCTGGACGCCACAAATATCCAAGACTACCTATCAAAATGCATCCTACCTGCCCTCTCAGAACAAGAAAAAGATGAAATTAATGGCCCAATAACCACTACCAAAATTGGAAACACGATAAAGGCCCTCAAAGTTGGGAAGGCGCTGGGTCCTGATGGGTTTAATGCAAAATTTTATAAGTCCTTTTCCTCTGCGTTGATTCCCCACTTCTAAATATGTTTAATGAATTCAGTGACTCTGGTCAGATTAGTGGGTCACCAGCAGAGGCTATCATAGCAGTGATTCCCAAAGAAGGGAAGGATCCAGCACTCCCTAAAAACTATAGGCCTATATCACTAATTAATATAGACTGCAAAATCTACCCCATGATTCTCGCTAAACGCCTCCAAAAATGTTCACCCAAACTCATTCATCCTTCACAAGTTGGATTTTTAAAGAACAGACTCTCCAGTGATATTACCCGCATTCTATGTCACGTCCTAGAGAAAGCCAAACTAGCCGATTCTCCAACAGTGGCAATCACTTTGGATGCCGAAAAGGCTTTCGACAAAGTTGATTGGTCCTACTTGAAAGCAACACTTGATAAATGTAATCTGGGTGAGAATTTTACATGTATGGTCATGGCGCTGTATTTTAACCCTTCCGCCAGGGTTAGAGCAGGAGGGAGCCTCTCCTCTTCTTTTAAAGTACAACAGGGAACAAGGCAAGGACGTCCTCTTTCCCCCTCCCTATACCTTCTAGCAATACAACCTTTCCTTTACCAACTTCGGAACAACAACCAGATCACAGGGATACGCTTTAACAAATGTACGGTCAAAATAACTGCTTACGCAGACGACGTGTTAGTCGTTTCCGAAAATGCGGATGCTGCTATTCCTGCACTATGTCCTCAATAGAGGATTTTTCTGCTGTATCTGGTTATAAGTTGAATAAGGACAAGAATGAGGTAAAACTCCTGAACAACCTTGGCGGGAAGGAAATAATTGGTAATTCGGGTCTTTTATGGCAACCTAATTGCTTCAAATACCTAGGTTTAGACTTCACGAGAGATCTAATTACCACCCTACAGACTAATGAAAATGCCCTCAACAAGAAAATGTCTTCGCTATTAGATGGTTGGTCACCTAAATTTTTATCCTGGTGGGGAAGAGCTGAGACATTAAAAATGATGATTACCCCACTTGTAAACTATCTAGCCAGTATGCTACCAATGACACTTTCCAATGAATTCCTGAACAAGATCTATAAGCTTTTCAATACGTTCCTCTGGCAAGGTAAGAGACCCAGAATCTCCATGAAAAACCTTCAATTACCCAAAGAAAAAGGTGGTCTGGGCCTTCCAAATTTTAGGAACTACCAGACTGCATATCTTTGCAAACAAGGAGCTAACTGGCTACTTCCCCAATCTGATTATGTCCCAGTCTGATTGGACATAGAAAGATCAATCATTAACGAAATCCCTCTACCTGCTCTCCTCACCATGGATATATCCTCCATCCCCCACTCAAAATATATTATGTTAAATACTAAAAGAGCCCTGTTACGACTGGATCATTTATCTGCGGTCAAAATTAACAAATCCAACTTAACCTATCTCTGGAGCAACCCATACCTGAGGATCGACGGAGAGATGCTCCTTTGGGAACAATGGTCAAAACATGGGATAAATCTAGTCAAAGACCTCTTTACAAGGAATCTCCCCTTGCCTTTTTCTGAACTTCAGACTCGACACGAGCTAAACTCGATAGATTTTTATAAATTTCTAAAACTAAAGTCACTGCTCACGCTACGCTCTATAAAACCTACCGATCCTTCGATCCTTTCAATGATGCTGCAGCTGCTAAGGTCAGGACACACCGTCTCTAGAATATACAAACACTTATCCCCTAAACCTCGCAAAACTCACATGAAATGTGAGGTAAAATGGGAATCCGAACCTAACTCCAGTGAAATCCCATTCGACTGGAACAGGATACATATTACTCCCTTCTCAAATAAAATCTCTCCAATATTATCCCAAACTAAGCTTATGCTAATAAACAGGACATATTGGACCTCCGAGAGGATCTTTAAGCTCAACCTCAGCCAGAGCCCTACATGCTGCAATTGTAATTCTCACGTTGGTAACCTTGCCCACATGCTCTTCCAATGCCCCACCCTACAAACATTTTGGGACAAAATTTATGAATGTATAAGTAAAACATTCAATATTGACCCCCCAAGGGAATTTTCCTATATCCTGCTAGGCTTTCTGGACCCAAGGCTTCCAGATGAGAATGATCGTTATTTGCTAGATCTTATGCTCACTCTGGCCTGTAAAATAGTACTCAATAAGTGGAACAATTCCAAAGAAGTCTCCTTTAGGATGTGGCAAGACTGGTTGTCCTTCCTCAGAGGGGCTGACAACATCTCTCTTCACTCCTCTCCCTGGCGTAAAACACACAGGAAACTATGGAGGTCCCTTGATGCCTTTTCCTTCACATATGACCCACCGTGAAAATTATCTCATCGACTACCTTTGCACCTTCACACGTCCCAGGGATCTCGTCCTTTAAAATGTTGGCTTATAATACATTGTCTATAAAATGCTATGTCCTCTGTGATACACCTGTATTGTACTTTTCTTATAGCACATGTGAAGATTGTGATTGATAGACCACCTGTATTTCTTTCTAGCTTCACTGCAACTCCTACGGTAACGCACTTGAGTAACCTGCTGTTTTTCTACTTCTTTTGTAATTTTCATGGTTTCTTTATTATTTGTCAGCATTTTTGTGATCAGTATTATTTTATCACTGTGTTTATTATTTATTTGTTCTTTTCTGGAAAATTCAATAAAAACGATTTGAGATTAAAAAAAAAACAGGATTAATCGAAATCAGTGCGCCTAAAATCCTTCCCAGAAATTCACTAATATCCTGAAGGAAAATATCCAATCTGGAGCAAGAGTAGAACATACGCAGGCAATCAGCTGATTGTAAGCCACACCTGCTACATTTCCCCCCCATCCTAGTGCCCCACTTTGCCACTTTTGCATGTGTGTAGTACAAATTAAAAATTCCCATAAAATGCTGGCTCTTCAGGCTCACGTTATTAAAACCTTATTTGCCAACTCCGGTGACTCCTCAATATACATTCCCTCTATTCCTAACCTGGATTCCCATTTCACATTTTGTACATCAACATCGTCACGGAGGTTTGGATCAATATCTCATATATTTTACTGATCCAAGCCTTATTTTTCATTGCTTCAGCTAATGGTACTTTCCTCGGTGATTCTATATGTTTCATATTTCTGGTTAAGAAACACGGCAGCTGTAAATATTTGAAAAAATCTCCCCTTTCGAGTCCGTATACCACCTGCAATTCTAAAAAGGAGGCTAGCTGCCTGTCTCTATACATATCTCCCAGGGATTTGAGCCCCTTCTTCCCCCACCTGAATGTTACTTGATCCTGGAATATTAAAGTAAGAGTTACTGGTGTCATCAATGGCGTATAAATATTTAATTTACGAATTTTTCGTCTCACCTGCATCCGTACTCTGTAAGCTGCTTTTAGAATTTTCAATCTTGTCTTATTATAATAATGGGGTTCTAGTAGCTTAACCAAACAAACCCTGACCTCATTCCCCAATACTAATTCATAGATAGTCAGTTTCCCTGCATCATTAATCTTTACTGGGTTCTCTGAGATCAGGACACCCATATGTTGCAGCACACATGCCCAAACATACACAGAGAAGCTAGGAATTGCCCACTCACCACGCTGTCTTGACAAAATCACCCATTTAGATGCCCCCTGGGTTTACGATAGTCCCATAAAAACCTGAGACAGATCCTTTCCAAGCTCGATATCCAAAATGAACTGATTTCCAAATGGATGGTTCTAAAAACATACAAAACGTAAGGTAATATTGACATTTTCAGCACATTGCTCCTACCGAACATTGAGAGATGGAGATGATCCATTCTCACCAACTCCCTTCTGGTGTCATCTAATATTGAAGCCATGTTCAAATCGACAATATAGCCAAGGACAGCTGTAATTTTTACCCCGAGATAGACCACCTCAGAAGCTACTCCTGGATCTCTACATTACGATCCTTCTGTGCACAAAATCTGCATTTTGTTTATATTTAATTTGTATCCTGACCAAACCCCAAATTGCATAGCTAGGGTCTCAATCTCAGGGAGTGCAGTGGTCAGATCAATAGTGGCCACCGCTATATCATCAGCATATGCCAAGACTCTATACTCTACAGCGTTAAGTATTTCTGGTTTGATGATAGTATTTTTCTCAAGTTTTTCTAAAAACTGGTCAATATATTAAGCAAATAATAGCGGGGAGCACGGGCACCCTATTCTAGTGCCCCTTGTAATATCGAATACCTCTGAACCTTGTCCCGCTATACGAATAGAGGCCTTGGGTGCATAGTACAATGCTCTTATCACCCCAATAAAATTATTACAATAACCTTTCCATCGTAAGACTGACAGCAAAAACTGCCATGATACACGGTCGAACGCGTTCTCTGCGTCAAATAAAACTATCCCCAATGACGAATTCATAGCTTGTGCCCAGTTTCATATCGCTATGACATGGCGAACATGATCTGTCTTGCTTCTACCTCGGATAAAGCCATGTTGACGGGTTGACACCAGGGGAACAATAGCTTCCCCCAGTTGGCTTGCGAGTATTTTGGAATAAATATTATCATCACAATTAATGAGGGAGATTGGTCTATATGAGCCAGTCACCATTTCTGGCTTTCCTTTCTTTTTAAATACCACAATGGTATTCATTTGCCAAGAAACCCCCCTCCCCTTGAGCCGGCACGAATGTTCGCAGCAAATCCTGTTGCAGTACCTGGAAAAATGACCTATAAAATTCCAACAAAATGCTATCAGGTCCAGAGGCCTTACCTATGGCTAAAGAATGTATAGCAGCTTCTAGCTCTTCCAAGGTTATCGGGGCTGCCAACCTGGCATTGTGTTCATCTGTAACCTTAGCCTTGACCAAATCTCTAAAAATAAATTCCAGCCTCACCGACCGCGAGATTTATTTCTGCAGCGTAAAGTTGCTCATAGAACTCCTTGAAAACCCTGAGAACACCCGGTGTAGTCTCATGTACTTGTCCTACCTGGTCTTTAATCTTTGAAATTCGGTTCATCACTTCCTTCTGCCGAGTACGTTTTGCTAACAGCCGTCCTGTGTTCTCTCCCTACTCATAGGATTCTGACTTATGTTGCAAAAATTTAATTGCTACATCAGCCCCAAAATACTGATGAATTTTAGATTTCAGTATTGCTATTTCTTGTCGACTCTCCTGGGTATCCATCCCCCCCAACCACGTTGTGCATGAGTTCAATTTCTACCACCCTTAGTTGCTTGTACCAACCACAAATCTCGGCCTGCTTTATCTTTTGGTGATAGAGAGAAATGCTCAGGGTTACCCCTCTGACCCCGGCATTGAAAGCATCCCAGACTATGATATCTGGTGCCGTCCTCCTGTTGATCTCGAAAAATTCTGGTGTCCACTTTAACATGTGATCCCTATATGCCTGGTTAAATAAGAGCTTTCTCTCAAAAGTCTAGGATTATTGATCCCTAACAGCCCCCGTGGTTGAGAGTTCTACCAGAAGGGGATTATGGTCCGACAAAGCCCTCGGGAGGCTCTCGATTCCAACCTGTCCCATCAGTGTAGTTGAAATAAAAACATAATCGAGCCATACCAGCTTACTGTGTGGAACCAAGTAAAACGTAAAGCCTCGGTCGGGTGCTTTATACTTAGCCCATACATGTACCAACCCATGGCCCCTCACCAGGCGTTGAATTGCCTTATAGACCCTCGGTTTCTTTCCTGAGTACGGTTGGTCTCCCCTAAGATCGTCTTGGATATCTATATGTATATGTAAGTCCCCACAGAGGATTAGAGGGTGCAGCCACGTTGCTAACTCAATGTTTAAAAAATCCAGCACCTTGGCCTCATCTGTATTAGAATCGTATATAGAACAGATCATGAAGCGGATACCCTCAGCCCGAATCCCACATTCAATAATAACCCACCGCCCAAGTTTATCCTCCTTTACTCGTTTGTTGGGACCAATCACCTTGTTTGCTAAAATTGCCACCCTTCTCGATGTTGTCCCGTGGTGAGTACAGGCCAGTACGGAATATCTTAAATCTTTCAGCCACTCTGGCTTATTCCAAGATATGTGGGTCTCTTGAAGGCACGCCAAATCTGCCTGCATGAATCGTAGACTCCTAGCTACCCTGCCCCTTTTATTCTTATCGTTAAGACCACAGATGTTAAGCAAACAGATCCGAATGACCATGTTCTCCAACTGCTACTGACTGATATAATGCTCGCTTCAATATCATTTTTGTTACTCCAACCAGAAATATGGCTGGTATGACATTTAATGCAGCAAATAAAAAAAAGTATTCTCCCCCGTCCCCTCCCAACAATCGTCCCCCCTCCAATCCCTGGCCCCACCACCTCTCAAAAGCAAAATGAGCAGCTAGGTCCTGTGATGGAGTGTTGCCGCTCCCGCATGCCCACCTTTGATCCAACTTTAGAAACCCCTACCCCCTTACTTCTACCCCCAAAAATAGCAAAGAAAAACCACCCACTGCTATACATGTGAGAATCCCAAACATAAACAATCACCTACATTAGTATATTTAGACTTAGACTGCCTTATACCAGAGTTTGCAAAAATACTTTGGCCTTAATTTCTAAAGAAAAAAAGTGAAATTTGTCCTGCCATACTATTTTCAGCGTAACCGGGTTCATTAAAACTGCCTGAGCTCCCTTACTTTTAAATGTTTGTATCAGTTGGCATAAACGTCAAGGCGCTCTACCGTGGAGTGATAGAATTCAGGCCTGACAAAAAATGTACAACCATTAAAGGAGCACGGTGGTCTGGTTGAGCCAGGTCAAAAATTGCTTGATGCAACAAAATGTTTCCAACATGGATCATGATTGCTCTAGGTTTGTTCCCTTCCAGTGAGGTAGACACCCTCTGTTTAAATGGGAATCTATGAGCGCGTTGAATCTCCTGATCCCAATCCCAGTTCACCAATTCAGGAAAAGCACCCTTAAAAAGCTCAGCAACAAGTTTCAACACATTATCACCCTCTGCACCCTCTGAGATACCCAGGACTCTAAGATTATGATGTCTCTAGTCTATTTTCATAACCTTCCAATTTCCATTGGGTGTCAATCATTTGGTTCTCTAAGGATTCTGTTATTTCTCTGTGTTTTGAGGCCTCACTCTCCAGGGCTCCAATCCTATTCTCTGCTTCCCCCATTCTCTCGGTGAAATCGGTATACATCTTAGAGACTTTACGGATAGCCCCCTGCATTTTTCGGAATGCAGTCTGCACTCTACGGCTTTCTGAGTGTGTCTCTTCCCTATGGGCCATAATGCTTTGATATATAATCAATCAATCAATCACGTGTTTGTTAAGCGCTACTACTCACCCGTGAGGGTCTCAAGGCGCTGGGGGAGGGGGGGTTCGCAGGTTCCAGTCCATCAAGGAGGGGGTCTGTCGAAGAGCCAGGTTTTGAGGTTTCTTGGAAAGATGGGGAGAGATGTTATCTGTCTGAGGTGGAGAGGTAGGGCGTTCCAGGCTCTGGCCGCGAGGAAGGAGAAGGAGCGGCCGCCTGATCTGGTCTTTCTGGTGCGGGGGACCACGGCGTAGGAGAGCTGGGCTGATCGTAGTGTCCTTTGGGGTGCGTGGAATTTGAGTCGGCTGTTCAGGTATGCTGGTCCGGTGTCGTGGAGGGCCTTGTGAGCATGGATGAGCATCTTGAAGGTGACTCTAGCTTCGATGGGGAGCCAGTGGAGTGTGCGCAGGTGCTGGGAGATGTGGCAGTGTCTTGGCAGGTTGAGGACTAGTCTTGTGGTGGCGTTCTGGATGTTCTGTAGCTTGCGTGTGAGGTTTTTGTTTATTCCAGCGTAGAGTGCGTTGCCGTAGTCGAGTCTGCTGGTGACCAGGGCGTGATTGACGGTCTTTCTGTGTTCGAGGGGGATCCATTTGAAGGTCTTGCGTAGGAGGCGGAGGGTGTGGAAGCAGGAGGACGAGACGGCGTTGATCTGGCGGTCCATTTTGAGTTCGGAGTCCAGGATGATTTCCAGATTGCGTGCATGGTCCGTGGGGGTGGGCGGACTTCCGAGGGCGGGGGGCCACCAGGTGTCGTTCCAGGCATCGGGGTGTGGGCCCATGATGAGTACTTCCGTTTTGTTGGTGTTTAGTTGAAGGCAGCTGTTTTTCATCCATTTGGCGATGGTTTCCATGCCTTCTCGGAAATTGTATATATATATTTAGGAAACAGTGGTTCAGGCGTGGCCTAAATGGTCCAAAGCGAGAAAGTGACCAAACAGGGAACACTTGGTTCTAAGATTTTGAAATTAATTCATGAGGGAGCAAAGGAAAGATCAAAGGAAGGTCATGTAGGTCAGATAAATGATTAACATTTATTTTACAATTTTTTGTATAGTATTCAGGTGCTCACATATATTTAAGTGAAAGGAAGCGTTACATGCAGGGTGATAGTGAGGTTTAAAAAGGCATTGCATTGACAACAGTATAATGAGCGCCACAGTTATTTTACAAAGAGTAATAGGAGTTCATGTTGTATGGTGGTCAACGGCGTTTCAAACCCAATAAGTGGGGTTCATCTTCAGGACAAGGGTGAGCAAGCTGAATTAGAGGAAAGGAAAATCATCCTAGGCTCATTCATCTGTTAATGATGTGGGCGGCTGGTACTGATTTTTTTAAATTGGCTGCGGGCGTGAATTATTGGCGCCAAGGAACTGAGTGGGAATGTCTGCCCGGGACTCGTGTTTGCTTATTTTGGAGGGAACCCGGGATGGGAAGGCAGCTGGCCGGGATGATTGGTTTTATTTTTTATGGAAAACGAACAGCAGAGCCTTTAATTGGGGGCCTGGAGCTGTGCAGACAAGAGTGTCCTGCTTCTGCCTTTGCTGGCGTTGAATGCTTGTGTCTGGCGGTGTTGGGTTCGTTGGATAGGGAGAGGATGAGTTGGGTTTCGTCTGCGTATGACACAATGTTGAGTCCGTAGGTTCTGATGATGGGGGCGAGCGGAGCCATGTAGACGTTGAAGAGCGTGGGGCTGAGGGATGACCCCTGGGGGACTCCGCAGGTGGTTGGTGTAGGGTCTGAGATGAAAGGGGGAGTCTGACCCGCTGTGTTCTGCCGGAGAGGAAGGAGCGGATCCAGTCGAGGGCCTTGTCTTGAATCCCTGCGTCATGGAGTCTGCTTATTAGGGTGCGGTGAGAGACTGTGTCGAACGCCGCTGAGAGGTTGAGGAGGATGAGGGCTGCAGTTTCTCCTTTATCCAGTAGGGTGCGGATGTCGTCTGTTGCGGCGAGGAGGGCATTTTCCATGCTGTGGTTTTTTCTGAAGCCGGATTGGGAGGAGTTGAGGATGTTGTGCTCTTCGATGAATGTGGTGAGTTGGCTGTTGATGGCTTTCTCAATGACTTTCGCTGGGAAGGGGAGCAGGGAGATGGGTCTGTAGTTTTTGAGGTCCGCCGAGGGTTTCTTGAGGAGGGGGTTGATCTCGGCGTGTTTCCAGTCATCGGGGAACGAAGCGGTTGACAGGGAGCGGTTGATGGTGTGGCGGAGTATGGGTGCGATGATCTCGGCGGCTCTGTTGAAAATGTGGTAGGGGCAGGGGTCTGTGGGGGCCCCGGAGTGGATTGAGTTCATCGTCTTCAGTGTGTTTTCGGTGGTGAGGGCTGTCCAGTTGTCGATCGTTGGCTTCATGGTGTCGGGGGTGGTTGGTGAGGGTTCAGTGTGTTGGTTGTCTTCGTCGAAGTTGTCGTAGATGCTCTTGAGTTTGTGGTGGAAAAAGGTGCTGAGTTTGTCGCAGAGGTCTTGTGAGGGTGGGATGTTGGCGGACTCGCTGGTAGGTTGGGCGAACTCCTTGATGATGTTGAAGAGTTCTTTGCTGTTGTGTGCGTGGGTGGAGATTCTGTCTTTGATCGCTTTTTTTTCGTTTTTCTGATGAGTTGGTGGTGGACTCTGGTGGAGGCTCTGAAGTTGATGTGGGCTTCTGTGGATTTGGTGTTCCTCCAGTCTTTTTCGAGGCGGTGGCAGGTGCATCTGGACTCTCGAAGTTCGGTGGTGAACCATCTAGCTATCTTGGCGTGGGTGTTGTTGTTTTTCTTGAGGGGGGCTAAGGTGTTGGCGCTGTCGGTGATCCATCTGTGCAGGGTCCAGACTGCGGCGTTGGGGTCGTTGTTTTGGGGGCGATGGTAGGGGTGGGGTTGCTGAGTGATGAGGTTAGCTGGTCGTCGGTGATTCTGGTCCAATTTCTACGTGGGAGCAGGTGCTGGTGTTTGTGGATGGTGGGTGTTCTGAAGGTGAAGTGGACGCATCCATGGTCGGTCCATGGGAGTTCGGTGGTGTGGCTGAAGGTGATGGAGTTTCCAGTTGTGAAGAGGGGGTCGAGGGTGTGTCCTGCTCAGTGCGTGGGTTCGGTCACGATCTGGCGGAATCCAATGTTGAGGAGGTTGTCCAGGAGGGATGTGGTGCTGGGGTCCAGTTGGTTGTCAAGGTGGAAGTTGAGGTCTCCCAGCAGGGTGTAGTTGGTGGATGCGATGGTCTGCGGGGAGATGATGTCCGTGATGGATTCAGCAAAAGGTCCATGGGGTCCAGGGGGTCGGTAGATGAGGGTTCCTTGGAGGGTAGTGGTGGGGCTGGCCAGTATCGTGAAGTGAAGGTGTTCCATCAAGTCTGTGGGCTCGTCGGGGAGTGTGCTCAGGCGGAGGGTGGATTTGTGGACGATGGCGATTCCTCCTCCCGGGCGGTTGGGGCGGTCCTTCCTGGAGATCTTGTATCCTTGTGGGATGGCGATGTCCGGTCCTGAGGAGGTGTTGATCCATGTTTTGGTGTGGAACGCTACGTCAGGGGTGGTGCTGTCGAGGAGGTCCCAGATTTCAGGTGGCGTGTTTGTGGAGGTATCGGACGTTGAGGAGGATGCATTGCAGGGTATTCAGTTCGGGTGTGTTCTTGCGGGTGGGTTGCGCTGGGTCCGTGGTCTTGGCGGTGCTGCAGGTGTGCCGGCAGCAGTGACAGCTGAAGGGTCCGTGGGTGTCGGCCGGTGACGCTCATTTGCAGTTGTTGTCACTGCCTGGGTTGAGGGCGTGGAGTGCCGCCGGGTCGTAGCTTTGGCGTTGCGGAGATCTAGGGTTCCTGGCGCTGGTCGCGGTCGGGTCGCGGACGGGCGCAGACGGGCCTGCCTTTGGCACGCCTTCAGCGTGCCAGCGGCACGGCCGCACAGTGGCCGCCAATAAGTAGGGGTCAGGGAGGGCTGGACAGCTGGGAGGCGGGAGCGGGGAGGGGAGCAGGATTGGTCGCGCTGGTCGAGCTGGGGGGAGGGGCCGCCGGGGCAGCAGCGGCAGGGAAAAACAGGCAGGAGAGGAGGAATAAGGAGGAAAACAGGAGAAAAAAGAGTGAAATAAGGCAGAGAGCAGGAAAGGCACAGAAAGCAGAAAAGTACAGAAACGATTTAAAAAGGGTGAAAAACGAGAGAAAAAACGGAGCGGACAGCGGAGCAAGACTAAGGAGAACAGAGGTCCACTGGACCACCAGGGAGGCTAAGGGAAATAAGGAAATAGGTGGAAAAATTAGAAAAAGGCAAAAAAAGTGCAGAACAGAAAAAGACAGAGGGAGTAGCAAAACGAGTGAAAAGAAAACGGAGCGGACAGCGGAGCAAGGCAAAGGAGAACAGGGGTCCACTGGACCACCAGGGATGAGACGCAGGTGATCCTGCGGGTGGAGGAGGGCCTCGAACACCAGCAACACTCAAGAGTTCCGGGGCTCGGGGAGGGCCTCACTCAATGGTGGAGCTGCGAGGGTGGGAGAGCAAGTTCACTGACAATTAGTCAGTGGTCTTGCTCGCCTGTCCCCGCAGCGGCCGCCATTAAGTAGGGGTCGGGGAGGGCTGGACAGCTGGGAGGCGGGGAGGGGAGCAGGATTGGTCGCGCTGGTCGTGCTGGGGGGGAGGGGCCGCGGGGCAGCAGCGGCGGGGAAAATCGGGCGGGAGAGGAGGAATAAGGGGGGGAAAACAGGAGAAAAAAGAGTGAAATAAGGCAGAGAGCAAGAAAAGCACAGAAAGCAGAAATGTACAGAAACGATTTAAAAAGGATGAAAAACGAGTGAAAAAACGGAGCGGACAGCGGAGCAAGACAAAGGAGAACAGAGGTCCACTGGACCACCAGGGGGGCTAAGGGAAATAAGGAAATAGGTGGAAAAATGAGAAAAAGGCAGAAAAAGTGCAGAACAGAAAAAGACAGAGGGAGAAGCAAAACGAGTGGAAAAAAACGGAGCGGACAGCGGAGCGAGGCAAAGGAGAACAGGGGTCCACTGGACCACCAGGGATGAGGCACAGGTGATCCTGCGGGTGGAGGAGGGCCTCGAACACCAGCAACACTCAAGAGTTCCGGGGCTCGGGGAGGGCCTCACTCAATGGTGGAGATGCGAGGGTGGGAGAGCAAGTTCACTGACAATTAGTCAGTGGTCTTGCTCGCCTGTCCCCGCAGTGGCTGCCATTAAGTAGGGGTTGGGGAGGGCTGGACAGCTGGGAGGCGGGAGCGGGGAGGGGAGCAGCATTGGTCGCGCTGGTCGTGCTGGGGGGGAGGGGCCACGGGGGCAGCAGCGGCGGGGAAAAACAGGTGGGAGAGGAGGAATAAGGGTGGAAAACAGGAGAAAAAAGAGTGAAATAAGGCAGAGAGCAGGAAAAGCACAGAAAGCAGAAAAGTACAGAAACGATTTAAAAAGGGTGAAAAACGAGTGAAAAAACGGAGCGGACAGCGGAGCAAGACAAAGGAGAACAGAGGTCCACTGGACCACCAGGGAGGCTAAGGGAAATAAGGAAATAGATGGAAAAATGAGAAAAAGGCAGACATTCTAACAAGACAACCTCCACGCCCCCTTGCGCAGAATTACCATTTTCTTTGCCATCCCCCTCCAGAACTGGAGAGATAGATTAGTCCCAATGGAGCTCCTTCACCTTTGCTTCAATTTTGTTCGATCTCTCCAATGATGTTGTTTTTTCCTTCTAACTGTAGCGGTGTCATTGACGGTTTCACCTTGTTTGTCCTCTTGACTGCTTGGTTCGCTTTCTTGGCTTTGGCTCTCCCCCTCCGACCACTCAGAAATATCCAACAGTGAAAAAAACGTATCTCCAGAATCTCCATCTTGCCCCTGTTTAACAACAGGTGCTCCTTCATTTTATGTTGACAGGGGCGTATTGTGCATTTCTTTTGGGGTCAGCCCTCCTCCCCCATGTTGACCCTGGGTCCTTTCTTCCCCAGCCAGGTCACCAGTCCCCCCACTCTCATGTTGACGTGGTAAGCCTTCCCTATCTAGCCGCTTGCTAGTTTCATCAGCCGTGCTTACCAGCATAGTTTGTACCTCAGAGTTTGGTGGCTCAGACTCACACTGGTAGACTGCTCATTGATCTGTATGCTGCTGATGGCTCCTCCATCTTACTGACTGTGAGAAGGAGCTTGACCCGCTGCTGCCATTCCCACTGCAGCAGGATCTCTTCTGCTCCCTTTAGACACCGTTATCTGTGAGAGCTTTTTAAACAAAGTTGCCCAGGATCACTCTGCTCCTGCAGCGCCCGCGGCAGACCCCTTTGTACTGGCTCCTGATGCATCCTGATCCAGGCTCCTCTTTTCCGCAGTCTTCTTTGATGGCGGCAGAGCATTTGGGCGAGCAGAGCCCAGTTCCATTTCGGCAGCGCTGCAGCGGCGGCTTCTCAATCCTCTTGCAGCCTTCGGCAGAGACATTGCCAATCCATCTTCCTGCTCCACTCGACCCACAGCAGCCGTAGCAACAGCATAGTCGATCACTGCATGCTAATACGCCTCCAGCCAAGATATGCCTCAATCTCATGCCTCACTTCGGAGTTCCAGAGTCCAGCCAAAGATCCTAAGGGTTTCTTGGCTTGTCGCATGTCTCCCTCAGCAGAGTGGGGGGCCCGTATTTTGGGGTTGCTGAGTCAGGCAAACGGGAGGGCATGGAGCAGTCATCCTCACATGACCACCATATTGCTTTTCTAGCAACCTGTAAACCTTTAGCCTCATTTTGCAGGGATCTTTCAATTTTTACTGAGTGTAGGGTTTCTAGGTTGTCCTGAAAGTGGTAGGTGAAAGCGAGCTGCAGTAGTTGATGGGCTGCATAATAATGCTCCAGCCTAGGGAGCCATGGGCCACATGAAGTATTGCCTGTGTACAGTTTAGGCATTGCCAGCCTGGGCTTCATGCTATCCCCTATGTAGGTCTTTATTTGTTGGTCAATAGTGAGCAAGGTTGAGCTAAGGATAAACAAAAGAAGCATGCCAAATACATAGTTGAAATGTAGAGCATTGGCCATTTTAACTGTTTAAACTCATCCCCAAAGAGAGAGGTTTTGATGTTTCCATTGAGAAATGCTTGTTGCATCTGGCCAATTAGGACTGTAATGTTGTCTCGCATCATCCATTGGAAGTCCCCCTTGACCAGGATTCACAAGTATTTCAGTTTGGAATGGACGAACTCAGTGGGAAGGGAAGCGAGTCAGAGAGTGGATCATGTTAGAATTGGTCATCGGCATGGCCTCACTTTTCATCCAGTTGATTTTGTAGCCTGAGGTCTGAGATGAGTTATGCAGGGGAGGATACAGTCAAGGGAGGACGCAGACAGCAAAATGTCATCTTCAAATAGCATGATTTTTAATTCCCCAGCAGGAGTTGGTATCCCCTCAATGTCAGCCTTCTGTTGGCTTTGCAATCTCCAGTGGTTCCAGGGCTAGCAAGAAGAGTAAAGGGGAGAGTGAGCAACCCTGCTGAGTACCTCTGTGAATTTGGATCATCTCAGAGAGAAATCCATTTCAATCAATTTATGCTGACATGTTACTGTACAGTATCCATACCATTTTGATGAACAGGATGCTGAAGCCCATTTAGTACATGCCTCTGAATAAGCACCCATACATCACTCAATCAAATGCTTTCTCTGCATCTATGGAGAGAGTCACTTTCTCTGAATCGTCATTTTGCACCTGCCAGAGGAGGTATAGCAAGGTACTGAGGAGATTTCTCAATGATCTGCCAGGTACCAAACCAACTTGGTTCTTGTGGATGAGGAGTGGTAACACCTTTTTCAGGTGATTGGCAAGTTTCTTTGCCAGAACCTTTATGCCGCAGGTCCGGGGCAAAATTGGTCAATAGTTGGTGAAGTGGAGTGGGCCTCTACCTGGCTTTGGAAGCAAGGATATGTAAGTCTTATTAGACTCAGGATGCTGCATACCAGTGTCTGCATCTTTCTTGAAGACTTTGACCAAGAAGGGGGATGAGGTCATAGTTGTAATTGAGTAAAAATCCATTGGGAAGTTATCCTCACCAGGGGATTTCCCAGAGGGCAATACTTTGATTGCCTTCAACATCTCCTCAAGTGTGATTTTGTGATCCGCTGAAACTTTTAGGGCGGTCGTCAGTTTCAGAATCGTCAAGGCATCCATGAAGGATGTTATAACTAGAAAGGTAGCTGTGACAATAATTAAAAGATGGTGCACAGTACTCAACTAGTCAGAGTAGAAAGTCTGCAGAAAGAATACTTGTTCCAAGACTGGTGCTACCACAGTATACGCTCCACTACCTGTAAGGGCAATGATGGTGTGACTCCATAGCATAACAAACTACTAAATCATAAAACAATATACTGGAGGACTTCAATAATTTGTTTAAATAACACTGTTTGGGGACAAATAACCAGAAAAGTCAATCCATTACGAGTAGTAAATGCCCTTAGTGAATACCGAAAGTCATAAAGTTAGACTTTCATCTCAATTTATCTTTGTGATTTGGGCCCTATGTTTTTGGCAAGCTCATGAAATTATGAGATGTATTGTAATGTAGAGAAATTTGATATTGTTTTGTTTCATACTGTAAATTAGCTAAAAGAGATATGAAAGTAACGAACATTGTTCTGCAGTGAAATAAAAAATGATTTTGTGAATAGGATGTTTAGGATTAACTTTGTTTGAGAATTATACAGGTTAAGTATGAATTCTTTCTAGTATATATGTTTATATGTTGTGTTCTCCCATTCCAGAGCCTCAAAATATTATTATGGGGATGCCCTTTATGAGATTGACACTTGCAGAAGACCCTGAAGATGATGAGGGGAAAAGAGTCCCTGGTGCTCTATGAAAATAGTCCTTTCCTTTGTGGTCTCCTGAAATTTGATCTGGTATCATAATAAGATGACTTGAAGAACCTAAGAGTTTAAGAAAGAGGTCTGCCAGGACATGCAGGAGTACAAAGGCCTTTCCCTCACTTTCTCAACACAGTCAGAAGTTGAGAGGAGCTGGTTGATAGGCTGATGATATGATGAAGGGAGGTATTGTCAGTACAGGGGCCTCTCCAGCCATAAAACATGCCTTGAAGCAGAGGATCAGAACACTGAGAAGGAGGAGAACCAAAGAACCTGTGGCATCTGTACTGTACTACCTGAAGGGTGAACCAGAATAATCAGTTTTCAGTCTTCAGTAGATGTTTTTCAAAGACTTCTAACAAGATCCAAGGAGTTTTGTCCTAGTGAAGGGCAGATGACCCTGGACAACTTCCTGAACTGTCTGCTTTCCAAGCCCACATCCAAATATAATGTCTGCCTGCAACTGAGGAACAAGAAGTGGAAGTTACAGCACAAAGTCAATCCATAGATTTGCCTGATAAAAATCTGATGTGTTGCTTCATCGTAGAAAATCAAGATAAGCAATCTATGCACTGACAATTCTTTCAAGCTAGTGTTACACTGTGCCACTTACCTTGTTTTTGTTCGACCACTGCAGAAGTAGAGAAAGTCCGCCCAATCCTCGTTGAAACAATTCTCAGCTTGCAGAGTAATGTTCCACATGGGGAAGTGGGGTTTAGGAAAGGAGACAGAGATTCTTTGTCTTTGTCGTCTTTAAGGGACTCAGGGAAGGACCCTTTTTCAGGGACTCAGAGAAGGAGTCTGCGGGGATGTGCTAGTTTGTCCTTCTAAATGGGGAGTAGCGCGCTTCTGTCTTTATGCACTGAATGTAAACACAAAGGAGCCACTTGAATACATGAAAATTACAATATTACCTAGCACATCAACTGTTTCTAGATTACACAATTTCCTTGCTAACTTGCACAATTCTTAAGGTCTTCTTTGTCCTTCAGCTTTCAGTTCTTTTCCTTAATTGTCAGGAAATCAAATCTCTAACATAGATTGTTGGTTTTACAACCTAAGGTTCAACCTTTGTTCTATCGAGCCCATTATGGTTTGTTGACTTCAGAAAATAATAGTCCGAGGTCTTCATCAAATCTAAGAATGTTTGTGGAATTCTCTAGAAGCAATTGTTTCCAATTTGAACTGTTCCAGTCATTGTCAGAGTTTGTGTGCACTACAATAATGTCCTTGGGTTAGTGTACTAACCTGTTCTCTTGTAGCTTTCATTGATCAGTCAATTGTACCTTAATCTTGTTCTTAGTTTCTTTCCAGGTGCGATGAACAGCAGAAGTCTTGTGGTTCCAGGTTTCTTGAGCAGCAGATGAGTAGCAGAGATCACAGGCCCTTGCTCTTTGCTAGAGTTCTCGAGACCAAGAGTCAGCCTTGTGGCTGGGGCGCAATATTTATACCCACTCCAGCTCAGATGGCCATGAGTCAAACTTTTGCGGACTCTCAAAAGAGTTTGTGAGACTGGAGAGCTCGAGGCCAGATTAAATAGAAAGGCTAGATGTATGGGCAGGAATCAAAGTTGGGATGTGATACCTCTCATTAATGAATCTACCGTAACAACAGATGAAAATTCCTAATGGAATTTTAGCCTTATTCAACGCAATAGACTCAGGTTCATTCTTCTAACAATGCTTAAAAAATATTTTTTCATAATCTGGAATGCTAGAGAAGAGGAGAAAAGGAAGGTTAGAATTTTGCAAAGGTGCTGAATAACTTCCAAAAATCATGCACTTTCATCATTGTTTCATCTCTTCTTCAGAGACATCTCTATCTGGGTCAGGAGAAGCTGCGTATCTGGTTTGCTTCAAAAGAGGAGGACCCTAAAGACACTTTAAAGCAGTCTTTACAGCTGGATGTATTAAGGTATGCAATGCATTATCTGAGAGCCGGCCTAAACTTGAAATTGAGCCTGACGGGGTAGCTCATAGCCCCGTGCAGTCAGTCTCCTTACTGTGCCACTTGCTGGAGCTTTAGTGGTGCTCCACGATCCACCCTTGAGGAGCAGGTTTTTCATCTGGGTACTGGAGACTACTTTCAGAAACTCCAGTTTAAAAATAATGAAGACGTTCAAATTCAAACAGGTTCCAGGAATAGATAGCATGAGTCCGTGTACCCATACAGTCTAGCGAAGGAGAAGCAGAACACAAACCACGTTCTGCCGCTCACAATGAGCATGATTTTAATGACTTACTCACCCTTCCCCCTCACTGACTACCCATCCCATACAAATACCACCAATCAGTCAAATGGGAGGAACAAGGAAACAAAGGGCAGTGTCATTAAAATATAGGGGGTAGCTGTGTCGGGGAGCACTCAAGCAAGTTCTCCATGATCATAAAGAGATGCACAAAGAAAGATCTGACATGTCAGGCCCCTGAGCAGGGACACAGGGGCCAACAGTTCAAACAAATATATGCTATATGTTTTCAGTCACCTGCACAAATAACAAGCAGTTGTCTGTGATATATGAAACAGAAAGTACAGGAGGAGGTTTAAGTCAGATCGTTTTTATATGACACATACGAAGAGGTGCACTTATTACGAGTATACTTTTCATGTTTGAGAAGATAGTTAAGATCTGTTTGTGCAAAGAGACAAATCTCTTGGAATAAAAACAGGTACTAGGAAGACAGACGAGTAATTAATTGCCCCTTTCTTCATTATGCTTCTCACCTTGACTCTGGACCGTTACTAAAAGTGGTTGATGCCCTTGTTTAAAGAGTTGTAGCTGCTATTGCTTTTCACATCAAGCATAATGATGGAGCGCGATTATTTGAGAATATTTTGCTCGATCAATTCCTGCTCATTGGGTGTGATACTAATACCTACTTAAGAAATATGACTAACAGAGTGTCTCGTGAAACACATGAAAGTTTTAAACTGCATCGTGAAAGCATGCAGACGGGTTGCAAACTGGTTTGAGATTAAGTCCTTCATAACTGAGAGAGAAAAATAAACTAATGTGCTAAAACAATAAAGTGAAGTGTAATTATGAAATATGTAGTTTTAGCAAATATGATTATGAAAATGCTCAAGTAAAATGATTCCGGCTTATGTTTTCTCCCATATGTAAATCTGAAAGAACGTTCTTGTTCATTTATTAATGAATCGTAATCAGACTATGCTTATAAATTTAATGAAATTGTGATCTTATATTATTTCTTATGTATCTTTATTTCTCTTAAATGTTTTCAATATTAGAGTGTTTATTCATTAGAAACCGATGATTTCGTGGTTTTCCATTTTAGGCCTCAAAAATGTATTTTGTCCTTTATTATTTCCTTCAAATAGACTAGAAAATGCTGACCTGATTGTACTGTAACTACGAGTATTTTCACTGAGATTTCTTTCCTACAGTTTGAATAATGGACATCCTCTCTGTTAATATAAATTGTGTCAATCTTGTTGCAAGTTCGGAAGAGAGGGTGTGGAGCGGGCATTCAAAGTTACAAGTGTATTTTCCTAATCCGAAGGGAAGTGACATTTTTCATTCTTAGAAAATAGTGAACACTAAACAAAGGTTTTGCCTGTGGGTTCCGGACAATTTGGGTTAGAGAATGATCATACCATGATCGTATCATGGATTTTTGACCAATAGTAATCATGCAAACAGTGCAAAAGTTACTTTGTGGGCAGGAACTGTGAATGTCTGGAAGTATAATTACCCCGTGGGAAAAGGACGTGTGCGGCTATTTTCCTTGCAAATCCTGGGCTTGACATGCTGTCAGTCTGAACTCTGATTTCTCCGAACTGAACTCTCCTGATTTCCTCTACACTTTACCGGCTGGTGAAGTCAAGCAGACCAAACCCTTTCGGCTGAAGGGTTAATGACTCAAGCTTTTGCACGCTGTATTGCAGTGTCCATCTGGGTCCATTCTCATGTCCTGGTCTTGATATCTACAACAGAAACTTTGGGTCGTATGATTTTCAATTGCATACTGTAATTGCATTGTGTATTTTCTCTCTCCCTCTCACCTTTCCACCAGGCACTTAATTTGTGATGTATTTGCTCTGAACTGTGATGTTTGTGAATTTTACCTGCATACAAATGAATAACCGTTATTAAATGATTCTAATGTATTTTTGTGCTGTGACCATTGATCTTGAAGTTTGTTAAAGGTATCTTGATAACTATTTCATGGGTTTGTCCTTACTTATTGATGATGTTTTTGATATTATATGAATATTGTTATTAGCTAAGCACTTCTTTATTACAGGTCCTCATGAAGGAGTGACTTTCCGCCTCTTGTTATCTGAGTCCCTATTAGCTCATACAAAGATCTATTGGAAGACCTTGTGGTTTGTGAATGATTGTAGAGTTTCTATGGGCCAAACTTTGTGTTATTGTGAGTTGTGTAGCTGTGAATTGAATTTATGGTGTTGTGGGAAACTCATGTTTGAGCCCACAAATTCTGGTACTTGGAAGACAGACGAGTAATTAATTGCCCCTTTCTTCATTATGCTTCTCACCTTGACTCTGGGCTGTTGCTAAAAGTGGTTGATGCCCTTGTTTAAAGAGTTGTAGCTGCTATTGCTTTTCACATCAAGCATAAAAAGTTCTTTGCTGTGAATTCCTTGGCCAATACTGGCCTATACGGCAAACAATCACTGCACAAAGAATTTGCCTGACAGGTCAGCATGTGGGCCATTTCTGGCCTTTTGTGCCATGTTTTATGATCTGCTAGGACGAGTTTTACTGCTGATTTCCTTGATATTAAAACAAACATTGCCTGCAAGAATGTCAAATCCATGCAATCCCTAATACTTTGCAACATACGTATTCAGCGTGTTTATACAAGTTCAAGACTGCCTCAGTTTGCAAACATGGGACTGTTTATAAGCTACCGAATTCACTAATGGATGCCTCTTTTATTTTGGTACCCAGGCCTTTTTTCTGTCCCACTCCAACTCTGCTAGTCGTCACCTCCATTTCCTCGTTAAAGCTATTAATACTTTCACTTCCATCCATTAATCCCTTTTGTACCATTACTGATTTGAAAACAGATAGAAATTTTGGAAATTGTCCTGTGACCCTCTGTTCCAGCATCTCGATTGTCCCGCAAAAGAGTCACTTTCTCTTAGTAACATTGGGGCATATTATCAACAACCGGCGATAAATATCGCTAAGCGCACTTAGCGCTAGGATATTTATCGCCGGCTATCGATGAATTTTATCGCTGAGATAGCGTGCTATTAGCAACGCTTATCTCAGAATCGATAAAATTCCTGGCGCAAGCTGCCAAATGTCCGAATATCGCTGGAAATCCAGCGATAATCGCTCGACATTTGGCGATAGCTTGTTGATAGGGCTGGGCATACTTAACCATGATATCCACCTTCCATTGGATATCATGGCTAAGTCAAACTAAAAGCATGCGTAAGGAAAGTAGCGTTAACCAAGGTTAGCGCTACTTTTCTCATCGCTATGCTTGTTGGGATTCCCTTGATAATTGGAGAAATGTCGGTTAACGACATTTCTCCAGTTATTTTGGGACGGAACGCCCACTTTGCATCTCATTAGAGATGCAAGGGTGGGCGTTATGGAAAAGGGCGATAGGGCAAGGATTCACGCGATAGCGTGACCTTGCTAATACAGCGATAAAATTATCGCCGCTTTTCGTCTGAAAACAGACGCTAAAGCGGCGATAATTTCTTATCGCCGGCTTGATAATATACCCCATTGTTATTTCAAGAGATACAGAAAACATAACACCATTTTCTGAAGATGTGAGGGAATCACTTTTGACTGTCAGTGCAATGTTAGCTTATGAAGTGAATTTGTCAACACTTTCATTTCTAATTTAATCTTTCATACTTCAAGTCTACAATTCAGTGGCTTTGAAACCGACCTGACACATTTCACGAATGTTTAAAAGCACGCTTTTTAATGGATGATTGAAGTCTCTTTTTTGCAGGACCAAAATATCTTCCTTAACATTATACCTGGTAGCATATTTTAGCATCTCCGAAACATCTTTATTTATCATGTTTCCATATTCCAGCTTGTATATACTAAGAGCCATGTTTATGAAGCCAGTTGCATGGAACTTGCAACACGCAATGTGGTGCATGCAGAACACAACTCAAAAATGAGATTTATTAAGCCACGCAAGGCCACTGTGCATGGCACTGAGACTTCATAAATATGGAGTAATGCAACGCAGCAGAAATCTCTGAGTTGTGTTACTCTGCTCTAGAAATGCGTTCCCTGGGCATTGCATGCTCCCACGCAACTCCCATGTTTTTTGACGTATTTGCAGATTTACCAAAAGTGGTAGGCATATCATTTTGTCAAAAAGATACGCCTTCTCAGGGGAGGCGTACAGAGGAAATCATACCTCCTATTACTTTCTATTTCTATGTGAGCTGCAGTCTGCAGCATACATAGAAAGATGAATATGCCTCTCAGTATTGTTTTTGTGCAATGCAACACATTCACTGTAGAACCATGGTGCACAGTTGCCTGCATTGGTGCTAGGCAGCCAAAACGGCGCAAGCGCAGGGACAAAGGCGAGAATCCGCCATATTCTTTTAAATAGGAAACATCCCTTCCCTGTCACAGGGCTCAGCAATGTAACTTGTTGTGCTGCGTGACTTTGTTATAAGTATGCCCCTAACATTTAACCATCTATGCTTTTGAGCATTTGTCTTACACCCACTGCTGGTTCTCGTTAGTAAACTACAGAACGCATACCTCTACTGCCGCTCGCTGAATAGTCAAACATCATATAAATTGCTGTGCTTTTTTGTGAAACATACCTAATTAAATCAGTTTGCCCATTTACACTATAGAACTGTGAGGGGCTGGATCACAAAACTCTTTTGACTGGCGATATTTCATGTACTTGGTGGTATGTAAATAAGTGCAAACACCTTTTACCACCCTGCTATAAAAGCAGATTTCTAGAGGTGGCAATGTTTGAGAACAATGTCATTTTGTTGTGGTGATGAGTTGTGTTCTTTTTGTGCTGTTGTACTTTCATGTTGCATATTTGCAATGTGATGGTGTTGTGTTGTTCTGTGGTTATTTAGTGCCCTGTTATGTTTTTTTATTTGTGTTGTTTTTTTTATCAGCAAATTTGTATTATTTTCTTACAAATGTAACATGTCACATTGAACTGACACAGGGTCTCAATGGAGGTAAATATTTGTAGGATTACAACAGCAACAGTTAGCATCATCTCATATATCAGCATGACATTGATCTCACAGCTCCCCTTCAAAGCAGGTCCACTCCCACAGCCCCATTCCACTTCCCAAATGTTTTAGCATGCTTACCTGGGTATCCCCTTGCCTCATAGATGGGCTTCTCCTTCTGGGCACACCAGTCCCCCCCTCGTCTCCACTGCGCCAGCGTCAGGGTCCTGGAAGCTTTCCATTGAGCTGCAATATCCGGTTTGGCTACCAGCAATGCAGCCCCCAATTGTGCCCAATCGTTGCACGTTCCCGCTGCACCCTTGGGTACTCCGAGTAGGATTAACAGTGGGTGGAGGTCTATGTCGATGTTGAGGACATCAGAAAGGTCGGAAATCACTCTTTCCCAGTATTCACCAATCATAGGACAGGACCACGTCATTTGGTAAAAATCAACAGGAATGTGGGAGCAATGAAAGCATGCTGGGCTGGGAAGCTGCAAAGCCTTATGCAGACTGTCTGGGGAAAGATAAACAGTATGTAGTTAATATGTTTGCACTAGGTGCAAGAGCGCTGAAATGGTGAGTAACTTGGGAGCCATCAACGCATCGCACCACTCCGGATCATCCAGAGGACCTAGCCATCCCTCCCAATGTGCCCTAAGTGCTATCAATCTGTCTAAGGCATTAATGATTAACATCCTGGGACACCACTCCTTTACCTAATGACCCCATCATGATCTTTGCCTCCGCTGGGCTGAACTCCAGGAGTGGAGTGTCCAAAGAGATATGTACTCGCAATGTATGTCATAGTTGTAAGTATTTGTAAAACTGTGTTTCAGACAAGGAATACATCTGTTGGAGCTTCTGAAAGGAAGACATGTGGGTGCGTTTCCATACATCGCCCAGTAGAGTAATACCTATGGTAACCCAGTGTGTGTAAACCCCTTCTGCAAAGCCACTTCTCTTAAATACGTACCATCCCATAAGGGGGTCTGATGCATCAGTTTGGACCACCACCCAGTGTGTTGTTGGGCCTTCCTCCATCCAATAAATATCAGTTGAGTTACATGGGCAATCAAGGTGGGAATGGTGCTGCTATAGAGCATTGACATGATTCGGGGAAAACCCAAAATGTAAAGTTCCAGTTTTCAAGCTGGGTTGGATCAACCACCCGTAAACCAATTGTTGATAGTCAGAAGTTGGGATGCTAGGTAAAATAAGTAGAGGTTAGGTATGCCCAAGTCGCCATCATAAGGCACACGTTGGCAAGTCCCGAATGCCAAATGGGGTCTCGAGTTATGCCAGATGAATACTTTTGCTACAGAGTCCATCTCCCGAAACCAGTGGCGGGAGATCATAAGGGGGAAGTTCTGGAGGAGATAAAGAAATTGTGGCAAGACTACTATCTTGCACAATGCTGTCCTTTCCATGATGTTTAACAGGAGTGTTTGCCACTTTTACAGGTCTTATTTTACCTTACGGGTGAGGGGTGTAATATTAAGGGACCGTGTCAGTGCAGGCTCTAAGGTGACCTGGATACCCAAATAATGGAAGTTAAGACGGCGTATGAGGATGCTTGTTTGCAATCCACACATTTCCTTGATGAAGCCAATGCTACCATCACTGATTTAACAGGGTTGACCCGCAGTGCCGACGCATTTGCAAAAAGATTCAGTTTCCGGAGGCATCGCGGGCTACTGGTGGCTGGGTTTGCCAGATATAATAGGACGTTGTCTGCATAAAGCGCTATGCAGTCTTCATGACCCAGTGCCCATTCCAACCCCTGCACCTGTGTGTCGCAATGTATGAGCCTTGCAAGAGGTTAAATGGCCAAAGTGAAAAGGAGGGAGGAGGGGACAGTCATGGTGGGCGCCACAGCACTAGGCCACAGGATCAGGGTCCGAATCCTGCCTTCTCCAACAGTGCCACCAGATATCCCCAAGTCCACAGTATCTAAAGCTTTTTCAAAGTCGATTAATAGCAGTGCTAAAGGAGGGGACAAGAGGAGTCGATGTGCCAGAGCAACATGGAGGCATCTCAGGCAATGCCTCATACTCCTTGTGGGCATAAAACCACATTGGTCCAGATGATTTAAGGAGCACAGGACTCTATGGATTGGGGAGGCAAGAACAGTCGTAAAAAGTTTTACTTCACAATTTATTAGAGATGCGGGGTGGTAGTCTGCACAAGAGGTCGATGGAAGAGGTGTTTTAGGTATAACAGCAATCATGGCATGGTCAATTGCTCTGGGGAAGGGGCCTATTTTTGCAGCTTCCCTGTAATGGCTCAAGAGGTGAGGGTCAACAATGTCACAATATTTGGCGTAGAATTCTATAGGGTATCCGTCAGGGCTGGGCATTTTGCCTGATGCCATTGACGAGATAGCATCTGCCTTCTCCTGAGCTGGGATGGGCTTCTACAGGTCCCGACGCTCAGAACTCGAGTGACAGGGCAGCGGCATGTCATCTATAAGAGAAGTGGCTTTCTCCTCCGCAGGGCGCGGGAATGCTGCATAGAGTGAGGTGTAGTATTCGGCAAAGGCTTGTGCTATGGCCGAAGAGGTGAAGTGGGTCTGACCATCCACATAAATATTCTCTGGAATAACCCTATTGGCCCATGGCCAGGAAGCAAACCAAAACAGTAATTTTCCATTTTTATCTCCCCACCCATGCAACCATAAATAAAAAAAAATACAACTCACATATGTGCATGGGTTTTGGTTCAGCCCTTTACACCCATCGGTTTTTCAACAGCCATTCATTATTTGCTTCCTCCTACAAAAGCATACAGCATGGATGCAATGAGTCATCTCGGTTGAGGCACTGGCTGTCTTGCGCTGTAAGTGAGCACTTTGCCCTGATTACATGGAAAATGTACACATCCCCCTAAAAGAAGTAAACTTCATTGTCAGGGTTGGTGATTAATGCCTTACACTGTGAAAGCTTTTTTTCTTTCCATTCATTTTCCCTTTTTCTATTTACTTATATTTGTGTGTTTAAATAAACTATTAACCCAATATTCAAAGCCAGTTGTTCCTTTTTAGCTCCAAAAAATAAACATATCTTTCTTGGATGTTGTAGGAAATTTCCCTTTTTGTGTGGTCCACCCCCACAACTTTTGCTGGTGTATAGAGTGGACAAAAATCTTCGGTGTGGGGAGAGTCTTTTTCCCCTCACAGGATGACCATCCGGACTGTGCCCTGGAACGTAAATAAAACTTCAAAAGGTGCCTACCCTCTCACAAGAAGATATAACTCAACCCAGGCCTGTCCCTTATTTGTCCTGATAGCCAAATGGGCATCAACCCAAGTGGGAGAGGGGTTGCCTCTCGAACCAGTTTAGGGTGACCACAATGAAGGGTTTGCCCTTTCTACTAGCCACACATATGGGTGGACCCAGGGAACTCTGCAAAGGGGAAGAAAGTTTCTGCTATATTGGTTTTAGGTAGGGAAGGACACTGTGGAATAGTTTACAGTAATACACATAGGATGTGCTGCAATAGTGGGTAGGAACACCCCTGGGAACCTTTACCCCATTGGTTAGGGAATGACTAGGAGTTTTCCCCACTCACAGGCTGGCACAGGGCATAAAGGTAGCACACTCAATGCCTTTTTTAAAACACCTCTGGACCTGTGGAAGACAGAAGAAGGGCTGTAATTGCTGTTGAACATGTGGAGAGAAACCCCAAGGGCTGGACAATGCTAGCCACTTATACTCAGAACAGAAGAGTGAACTCCAAGGGCTAGTTGGCTAGCCTCATGTTCAGCTACAGGAACACTAAATCTGCAAGAAGTCCAAATCGCTGCTGAGCCCAGCTGATCAGTTCCAACTGGATTTGTCCTGTTCCCTGCTGGCAATTTCTGGGAGATTGAGTTCCAACACCCAAATGGTACCCAAAATGTTCTGGACCCTTAGCTAGTGTTAGAGTGTATGCTTCCCCCTCCAAAATTGCCAAACTGGACACTTAGAAGCTTTAATCTGAACTTTCTGCAAAAAGAACTAAAGGCTACCACATAACCACTGCTGAGCCACAGCTACGGACATTCAACTGCTTTGTGGACTCAACTTGCTGGCTTGTCCTACTGAAAGTATCCTGACATCCTAGAAAGTTTTGAAGCACAAATGTGTAGGAATTTACCAGAATCAGCGCCAAGCAGTACCCAGACAACAACAACACTTTCCTAGGGTGCAACTTAGGACTTCGCCAGATCAGAGTTTTCTCACTTTCAGCGTCAAGACTCCCAAACTTCCTACCAGAGCCGAGGCTCCCACAGAGGCCCTGCACTTTTGACCCTGCCGGCTCAATTGTGGATGGTCTTTGACTCGGTCTAGTGCAACCAGACAGGACATGGTCTAGTTGTTCTGTTTTCCTCAACTGCATCCCATATGTTCAGAGCCCCGCCAATCACTTAACTAAATACTTAATATGCTGTAGGATTCATGAGCTAATCTTCTTGTCTTGCTGTCAGTCTGCCCTAGGGCTTGGGCAGTTGATTGGAGTCCTATCTACCTGGCTGCTTGCTATCCTCGCAGAGAGCTCTGGAGTATTTATTTTCTTAAAGCTGCTTTACTGCCCCAACAGAGATCTGTGGAGACCTGTTGCAGAGAATAAGAAACATTTACAACAGTGGATCTGTAGCTGCTAGTTGCATACAGTTTTTAATGAAATATACTCATGTTAAAAAATGATCAAATCTTGTTCCATCATCAAACTTTAAACTCTCTGAAAACCCTGAAAAGTAAAGGGAAAAAAAAGACATTGATTGAACATTATGTCCACAAAGAACAGTTTTGGAGCTATACAGTAAAATTCCAGTTTTGGTTTCTATCTGGATGTTCTTGAGGCAATGATGTATTAATTCCCTGGATATAGCTGTATGGTATTGGTCCTACCTATATGGGTCTAGGTAATAGAGGGTCTACAAGGGAGTTACATGTATCTTTGTATTTTTTCATTTGACATCATTTAGAAATGAATTTGTTTCTGTGCTTCTGTGTATAGAATTCACCAATTGCATACATTCGTTACTACTAAATCAACATCATAACACTGAGAAAGAGGGAAGTATTTAGTAAGCAAATATTAGGGGAGGTAGGTGGATAGGTAGGTGGCTCGCGGATTTTGCGGAATCCTGGCACTCTGCTCTCTGCGGAGGAATGCAGAGTTCCTGAATTCTGCCTTTCGGGTGTGAAGCAGAGTTTTTTTTCTGGTTGCATCTTCGAGTTTTGTTTTGCCATTCGACTGCAAGCGCCAAGAGTCTCTGGCCACTTGGGAGAAAGCAAGAGACTTCTCGCACCACTAATAAGGTCTCGCGAGACTTCGCACTCACACTCACTGCTTCCGGCCACGACAACGTCAATCTAGTGCTGATTGCAAATGGAGCGGGCAAGCAGCTTTTCTGCTGGAAATGCAGCTGAGAGGCTTTTGGAGTGGATTTTCTTGTCAATCTGGCCGTTGGAGTTGTTTTTTTGTGCGAGAAGCCTTTTTTGTTTACTTTTTTTTAACAGGATTGAAGTGCCCCAGAGACTCCAACTTCCTATTCCTGTCCAGCAGGCTCCTCCCAGTGCTTTGTCCCTCTCCTGGTCACTTTTCATTGGTATTTGGAACTGACAGGATCACTCTCCTTCCCTGCTGCATATATACCATTGGATTTAAGGACTTTGTATTTGATATTTCACAAGCAAGTTGAAAAACTGATATATAAGGGTGTGGTTTGTTTGATGGGGGGCATGCACATGGATTTATTTGTACTTTTATTCAATTTTAAAAATGTATTGTGGTGGATGGCCTGCAGTTTCAGTAGGACCTAGTTATAAACATCATTTAGCCCATGGATGGCATTGGATTAAAATGAAAAATGTGTTTTTTGAGGGTATTTCAAGTTTTTTTCTGTAAATTGTGTGTAGGTGGGGTAATTATATTTGATGCCCTTGGAGGATGTGTGTTGCTGAAAAATTTCTTAGTCCAGTTAATTTTCATTTTTGGCATTGCTGAATTAATGCTCTTTTTCCTATGTTACCAATCTATGCCTCATTTGTCTGGCAAGTCTGTGAGTGTGTTTGCCATAGGCCACCATTTGTCTTTGTTCCCCATGCCACGTGGCCAGGGGCCATTTTGTATAGTCAGTGTCCAGAGGCATGCATGTGCTCTTTGTTTTCCAGGCCTCCTGCTTGTTGTTGTGACCATGTGGCAGGTGTAGCCAGCCAGGGTGCTTTTGCCATAGGCCTGCATGTCTTCTTTGTTGTGGCCATGTCTTCTTGCTGGTTGTTGTTGTGATCATGTGGCTGGCGGACATTTTGTGTAGGCAGCCATTGTGCTTTTGCCATAGGGCTGCATATGTTCTTTGTTGTGACCATGTCTCCTTGTGTCAGAACCACTCAGCTCCCTAAGAAAAGCTGTAACTCTGTAAATGTGATTTCTCTAAACACATTTTGTAAGACTAGAAAGGGTGCTTTAAGGTATTGGAACAGGTACAAGAGGTTTTCCAAGATGGCAGCCAGAAGGGGACCACCAGTGCAACATTCTAGTGTTGCTAATCAGAAGGCAGTTTTAGAATGTCCAGAGAGCTCTCCCTCAGAAACGAGCACGTCACCTGAAGTTTCTGAGGAGTAGGATGTTCTTGGCAGTTCTGGCGCGAATAGTTAGTCAGGGTAGTTCGTTGCGGTTTTCTCGACGTTTAGAACTCGTCGCGTTCAAGGTTTCCAGTTCCGTGGAGAATAGTGTCTCCCTTCTGAGCAGTATCAGTAAGGTTTCTTTTCCTCATGTTTCTCACAGTTATTCCGTAGCTCACCTGGGGGAGCAGTAACAGTGTTTCTAGGAGGATTAGTGACCTTGTATTTGCGCATGGTAATTAGTGGAATTTATCAGAGTGAGCACTAGCTTCGTTAGCAGCTTTCTTTAGTAAGAATTCAGTCAGAGTCAGCACAAGTACAGTGCGAAGATTCTTAGTCGAATCCAGTCAGAGTCAAGCACAATTCTTGAGAGTAGTTTCTTTGATATAATTTTCGTTTTACTAATAAGGATTCTAAGGTCAATAACTAATACAGAAAATGTTGAGAAGTGAAAGGGCTTGTTTATAAGAAGTGTGTGAAGGAGCTTAGCAGTACATGGAAATACAAATTACGCTAGCAATTATCTAAGAGAGCAAAGAATATACTTACCAGTCTATTGAATACATTGCCTGGGTGTCCACTCCTTATTAGCCGATGGTGAATTAAAATCTAGGAATAAAATAATAATATAGGTTACACATTCAATATCTTCCGAGTTGCTGTAAACGAGTAAGGGTATTTTACATAATGAAGAAGCATCATTCCTAGCAGCATAACTCTTTTATAATATTAAAAGAAGAATAAAAGAACAGAAGAGAGGCATTGGTCACATCTAATTGGGGTAGGTGCATCACATGGCTTTTAAGTTGTTTCCTCTAGATCTCAATAGTAAAATTGTATAAGAAAATAAAATGGTTTAGACAAAAAAGGTATAAGGTTGTTGTTGCCACCTTTTTTGCAGTTCTTCATTCCATTACAAAAGTACTTGCTGAAGATAAAAATTAGCGAAAGAAGAGCACAAGAAGTAATGAGGGAGAACCTGAATAAAGGCTTGGCTGTCTCTTCTCTGTCTCCACCCCCTTTACCCCCTTTAGGTTCCACATTCACTCTAGATATATATTGGATGAATGGGAAGTTGGAGAGGGGTATTGGGAACTGACGTCATTCTGCTCCTGTGCATTAAGTGGATAAGCACCTGACAGAGTGAAGTGCCCACAATGTTTTTGCACCTGAGCAGAATGGCAGAAGGTTTAGACCTTAAGAAATGAGGCGAAGTTGTGGAAGGAATACAAAAGGAATTAATTGCAGTTAGAGATGAGAACAGAGATATGAAACAAGACATAATGATTTCCAGAAGAGAGAAATCAGATTTAGCAATGAAAATGAGTAGTTTAGTATCAGGAGCCAGTTTTAAAATTCTCTCATCTCATGAAGACCTTCCAGTGACGCCACTAACCGCCTTGCCCAAAGTGAATACCCAAGTTATCCACTCCTTGTCTACAGTGATTCCTTTGGCCCCTCCAGAACAATTTAATGGAGACCCTAAAAAGGCACAGATATTGTTGACCCAATGTACTTTGAATTTTATGCGCCTTCCTGCAGTTTTTCCTGAAGCACAATCACGAGTGGCCTTCATACTATCCTACCTCAGTGGAAACACCGCGTCATGGTCAATGCCCTTAGTCTGCAAAAATGATACAATTTTGTATGATCTAGATGAATTCAAGAAGGAATTTCTCAGAATATTTGATCGACGAAAAGCATCGCAAGCAACGGATAACAAGTTATTAGAAATAAGGCAAGGTAATTGAGAATTAATAGCTTATTTGGCCCAGTTCAACAAACTGGTGGTAGAAACCGAATGGCCTGAGAGTAAAAGATCAGCAGTATTTTATTGAGGCTTGAAAGATGAGCTTAAAGATGCTCTTGCTCAAGTACCTAACAGACCCACGGAAATCTCATCCCTAATAGATTTGGTCTTAGAAATTGATTTCCATCAGAATGAAAGAAGAGGAGCGAAAAGACAGGATTTTTGTTCAAGCATACCAAGATTTGATTGAGTTAAAGCAGAAGTTACGAAGGAAATTGATGGTCAGCATGACACAGAGCCCATGCAAATTGGAACCATTGGAGGACCATTGTCCAAGGAAGAGAAAGAAAGACAGAGATTAAATAAGCAATGTCTCTACTGTGGAGTTAGCGGCTATTGTGTCCGAAACTGTCCAAGGAAACCTAAGCAGTCACTGAAGGAAAGCTCTCAGCACCATCAGTAAAGGGAGTTGGACTGATGGGTGCAGAATTGAACACAACTCCTAAAAATCACTTGTTGGCTAACACTCTACAATCCTCCTCTCCGCATCTGGTTATGTTCATGTCACTTAAGTTTAGAGAGAATCATTTGAAAAGAATTACAGTGATGGTGGATTCTGGGGCTACAGGCAACTTTTGTGACCTAAAGTTCGTAGAGAAAATTGGGCTGATGGCCCTCCAAAAAGAGAAAAGTGAAGCGGTCCGAGCTGTGGACGGAACAAATCTTTCATCCGGACCCATTGTGAGTCACACCGTGCCAGTGGAGTTAGAATCCATAGAAGGTCATTGTGAAACCATACAATTTAACTTAATTGATGCCCCACAATTCCAGCTAATTTGGCGTTTACCTTGGCTTACCAAGCATAATCCCACGATTGATTGGAGTGCTCGATCTATAGTTTTGAATTCAGAATTTTGTAAGGAGAATTGCTACAAGAACACAAAAGTTACTCTTAAACTAACGTCAGCGACTCAACTATGTGAAGGAGGAGCCGCAGTTTGCGTAATCGACACTACAGAGGTACCTCCAGAGTATGCAGACTATCAAGATGTCTTCAGTGAAAAAGAAGCAGAAAAGCTTCCCCAGTACAGGGCTTATGATTGTAAAATAGAGCTAGAACCAGGTTCCAATCTACCCTGCAGCAGAATATACACCTTAACGGAAAAGGAGAACGAGCATTTGAAAGAGTATATCCAGAAATATCTGGACAATGGATTTATCAGACCCACTCAATGCCCGGTGTCTACGCCACTTTTCTTCATCCCAAAGAAAGAAGGTGAATTGAAGACCTGCATAGATTATAGGGCAATTAATCGTATAACAGTCAAAAATCATTATCCTTTGCCCTTAATCTCGGTTCTATTAGACCAAATAAAAGGAGCCCGGATATACACGAAACTAGATTTGAGAGGGACCTATCATCTTGTTCGAATTAGAGAAGGAGATGAATGGAAAACGGCTTTCAGAACCAAGTATGGGCTTTTTGAATATCAGGTAATGCCCTATGGGCTCTGTAATGCCCCAGCAGCATTTCAACATGTCATCAATGATGTTTTAAAGGAATACAATGATCAGTGTGCCATTGTATATCTCAACGACATCTTGATATATTCTGATTCGGAGGAGGATCATGAAGAACATGTGAAAGGAGTCTTGCAGAAGCTAAGAGAGAACAGTCTGTTTGGTAAGTTGGAGTGCTTTCAATGTAACATCTGTGGAATTCCTTGGATTCATCCTGTCAACTGCTGGGATTACAATGGATGAAAACAAGATCAAGGCAGTAACCAACTGGAAGTCCCCGAAAACAGTGAAGGCGGTACAAAGCTTTATAGGCTTTGCAAACTTTTACAGGAGGTTTATCCAGGATTTCTCTAAGAAATTAATTCCCCTCACACGCCTTCAAAGAAAAGGAGTTCCCTTTGAATGGTCCAATGAAGCAGAAGAAGCGTTAACATTTTTAAAGAAGGATTTCACCACAGCCCCAATATTGCTACATCCAGACCCTTCGGAGCCTTTCTTTGTGGAGACAGACGCTTCAAATCTGGCATTAGGAGGTGTCTTGTCGCAAAGACATAAGACAATGGACAATTGCATCCAGTGGCATTTCGGTCACGAAAATTGACCCCAGCAGAGGTAAATTATACAATCACAGAAAAACCGATCATCGGAATCTGACATTTTTAAAGTCAGCAAGAACGTTAACTCCGAGGCAACTCCGTTGGTCCTTGTATTTTGCTGATTATGATTTTGTCATCACTTATAGCCTGGAGCAAAATATGGGAAGGCTGATGGACTATCTAGATTGGGTACTGAGAACATGCAAGAAGTGGTTGAAAATCAAAACATCATTGCTGAAGGAAAAGTCTTAGGATAAGTTCTCAAGGAATCAATGGAAGAATCAGTGCAGAAATCAATGAGTTTGGAAGAAATGAAGGAGTGGGCAGACCCAGAGTCCACAAGAGAAATTCATGAAAACTTGCCATATCATGATGGATCATTATATCTACCCACATTGGTGTTACAAGAGAAGGCCTTGAAAGAGTGTCATGACAACATTCTAGCAGGACAAAAAGGAATTCATAAAACTGAAGATTTAGTGAAACGTAGATTTTGGTGGCCCAATTTGACTAAAGATATTTGTCAGTATGTGGCCAGTTGTGAGATTTGCGCTCGGGGAAAACCAGAGAGACAGTCTCCTAAGGGGCTGTTACAACCATTACCCAATCCACCCCATCCATGGCATACTGTGACCCTAGATTTGATTGTAGATTTACTGTCCAGTCAGGGTTTTGATTCAATATTAGTTTGTGTAGATGTAAGCAGTGCCTACTGCAAAAAGATTAGCACACATCTTTAGTCAGAATATAGTACGAGCACATGGAATTCCAATTTTTGTCACATTTTTAGAGAGCCTTTGCTAAAAGATTGACTATAGAGACAAGATACACCACAAGTTACCATCCAGAATCTGATGGGCAGACAGAGAGAGCAAATCAAGAACTAGAACAATATCTCAGACTGTACATACTAGACCAAGAGGGAGATTGGCCAGAATACCTTTGGGCAGCATCGTTTGCACATAACAACGCAAATAATGCTTTTACAGGTTATTCACCTTTTTATCTGAATTCAGGCAGGCATCCAAATCTTTCAGTACATTTCCAAGAGGTAGCTGTTCCAGCAGTGAAAGAATTAGTGCAACATATGGCTAGAAATACACAATTCAGCAACAGAGAATTTAACGAAAGCTAAGGAAAGTTATACATTTTATGCTGACAGAAAAAGAAGAAAGGAACCTGATTTAAAAGATGGGGACAAAGTTTGGTTAAACTCAAAGAATCTTAGACTCAAGGGCAACAGGAGGTTGAAACCTAGATTTGTGGGTCCATACCTAATTGAGAGAAAATTGAGTTAATTAACTTATAGATTAAAATTACCTAAAAGTCTAAAGATACATTCAGTTTTTCATGCTTCACTACTTAAAAAGGTGCCAAAAGGGTTAAGAATAACACTTCCCCCAAAACCAATACAAACTGAAAAAGGAACTGAGTTTGAGGATAAACAAATCCTAGATTCAAAAGAAACAAACGGTCAAATCTACTATTTGTTAGATTGGAAGGGTTACGGCCCTGAAGAGAGATCTTGGGAGCTGTTTTCTGATGTTCACTCCCCTCATTTAATTAGAGCCTTTCATGGGAAATTCCCTCGCAAACCCAGGCCGTTGGGATCTACCTTGCGGGGGGTACTGTCAGAACCACTCAGCTCCCTAAGAAAAGCTGTAACTTTGTAAATATTATTTCTCTAAACGCATCTTGTAAGACTAGAAAAGGTGCTTTAAGGTATTGGAACAGGTACAAGAGGTTTTCCAAGATGGCCGCCAGAAGGCGACCACCAGTGCAACATTCTAGTGTTTCTAATCAGAAGGCAGTTTTAGAATGTCCAGAGAGCTCTCCCTCAGAAACGGGCACTTCACCTGAAGTTTTTGAGGAGTAGGATGTTCTTGGCAGTTCCGGCGCGAACAGTTAGTCAGAATAGTTTGTTGCGGTTTTCTCGACGTTTAGAACTCGTCGCTTTCAAGGTTTCTAGTTCCGTGGAGAATAGCGTCTCCCTTCTGAACAGTATCAGTAAGGTTTCTTTTCCTCATGTTTCTCGCAGTTATTCCGTAGCTCACCTGGGGGAGCAGTAACAGTGTTTCTATGAGGATTAGTGACCTTGTATTTGCGCATGGTAATTAGTGCAATTTATCAGAGTCAGCACTAGCTCGGTGAGCAGCTTTCTTTAGTAAGAATTCAGTCAGACTCAGCACAAGTACAGTGCGAAGTTTCTTAGTAGAATCCAGTCAGTTGTACAGGAGGCCTGTGCACATGTAATCGTAGTCTGCAGAGAAAATTCTGTGTATCTGAAATTCATGAAATATTTGAAAAAACACCACAACAGTATTCGAACAAGTAATCTATGGGAACACTCCAGATGTTGTGTGTTCTCTGTGTTTAATGTAGATCGATTGCCCAGCCAACACGTGTTTCGTCAAGGTGGAAACCCACGACTTCTTCAGGGCTATTGGACAAGAAAGCTGTGTGGTGAACGATCTCTCCGCCGGTTGTAATTCCGTCCCGGGTGACCTGGGACAATAACTCCAGAAACTTGGCGTTAACTTGATGAGCCGTATAAGGTAAATGTAACTCTAAGGTATAACTTGGGGAGATATGCAGCGTACACGTATAGAAGGAGCCCGGTAATGCTTAATCCAGTCAGCTCAATTCTTGAGAGCAGTTTCTTAGATATAATTTTCGTTCTACTAATAAGGATTCTAAGGTCAATAACTAATACAGAAAATGTTGAGAAGTTAAAGGGCTTGTTTATAAGAAGAGTGTGAAGGAGTTTAGCAGTACATGGAAATACAAATTACGCTAGCAAATATCTAAGAGAGCAAAGAATATACTTACCAGTCCATTGAATACATCGCCTGGGTGTCCACTCCATATTAGCCGATGGTGAATTAAAATCTAGGAATAAAATAATAATATAAGTTACACATCAAATATCTTCCGAGTTGCTGTAAACGAGTAAGGGTATTTTACATACTGAAGAAGAAGCATAATTCCTAGCAGCATAACTCTATTATAATATTAAAAGAAGAATAAAAGAACAGAAGAGAGGCATTGGTCACACCTAATTGGGGAAGGTACATCACATGGCTTTTAAATTGTTTCCTCCAGATCTCAACAGTACAATTGTATAAGAAAATAATATGTTTTAGACAAAAATGGTATAAGGTTGTTGTTGCCACCTTTTTTGCAGTTCTTCATTCCATTACAAAAGTACTTGCTGAAGATAAAAATTAGCGAGAGAAGAGCACAAGAAGTAAGGAGGGAGAACCTAAAGAAAGGCGTGGCTGTCTCTTCTCTGTCCCCATCCCCTTTCCCCCCTTTAGGTTCCACAGTCACTCTAGATATATATTGGATGACTGGGAAGTTGGAGAGGGGTATTGGGAACTGACGTCGCTGTGCTCCTGTGCATTAAGTGGATAAGCACCTGACACCTTGCTTGCTGTTTAACCATGTGGTTGGTGGCCATTTTGTGTAGGCAGTTAGTGTGGTTTTGCCATAGGCCTGCATGCGTTCTTTGTTTTCCAGGCCTCCTGCTTGTTGTTGTGACCATGAGGCTGGTGGCCATTTTGAATAGGCAGCCAGTGTGCTTTTGCCATAGGCTTGCATATGTTCTTTGTTTGTGGCATGCCTCCTTGCTGGTTGTTATTGTGTTTTTGGATGTCATTTTTCTTATTTTGTAAAGAAGAAATGTTGCACAGTTTAGTACATTTTCTCCATGTTTTTAATATATGTGCAATATTCTTTTAAGTCACTATGTGGCCTAGTGTGCCAATGTGCCTTCCAGCCAGTAGGCCCAGTACTAGTCAGGTGCATGAAACAAGTGTTTCTGTGGTGTCTGTTGAATTGAAACATCATTTAGGCCATGGATGGCATTGGATTAAGATACAAAATGTGTTTTTTGTGGTATTTGGCATTTTGTTCCCTGCAAACAGTGTATAGATGGAGGATGTGTGTTGTTGTAAACATTTTTAGCCCTGTTAATTTTTGGTTTTGGCATTGCTGGATTAATTCTGTGTTCTCTGTGTTACCATGCCTCCTATGTCTGGCCAGTGTGTGAGTGTGCTTGCCATAGGCTACCATTTGTCTTTGTTTCCCATGCCATGCGCCACAGGCCATTTTGTATGGTCAGTGTCCATAGGCCAGACATTTTGTGTAGGCAGCCAGTGTGCTTTTGTCATAGGCCTGCATGTCTTTTCTTTGTTCCCCATGTCTTCTTGCTTGTTGCTGTGACCATGTGGCTGTCGGCCATTTTGTGTAGGCAACCAGTGTGCTTTTGCCATAGGCCTGCATGTCTTCTCTTTGTTCCCTATGCCTTCTTGCTTCTTGGTTTGACCATGTGGCTGGCAGCCATTTTTTGTAGGCAGCCAGTGTGCTTTTGCCATAGGCCTGCATGTCTTCTTTATTGTGGCCATGCCTCCTTGTTTCCTGTTTCAACATGTGGTCATGGCCATTTTGTGTAGGCAGAAAGTGTGCTTTTGCCATAGGCCTGCATGTCTTCTTTGTTGTGGCCTTGTCTCCCTGCTCAGTGTTGTTGTTGATGACCATGTTGCCCTAGCTGGCAGCCATTTTGTGCATTCAGCCAGTATGGCCCTTTGCCATAGGCTTGCATGGATGGTTGAGATAGCAGTTTAATACATTATATGCTGGAGGATAATTTCAATTGTTTATCATTTTTTATTTCAATATTTTTAATTTCAGGATGCTTTATTGTTATTTATTTTTAGTTTTTTTATTTAAATTTCTTAAATTGTAATTTTTTTTGTATTGTTTTGTATTTTTTTATTTAATGTTTATTTTTAGTTTTTTTAAAAATAAAACAAATCTTATTTTTCTAACATCTGACATCAACCCCATGTCTGCTATAGGTGCACAACAGCATTCAGTGTATAAGGATTAGACCATTATCACCAATCTGATGCACATAAAGCATACAGTTACATCTTACAACAGTTATCCTTTCTGAGTGTACACCATGAAATTTTATGTTGGCGTGGTTTTATAATTGGATAGTTACACTGTATTGCTGATTATTTATAATAACTTAAGTAACCACGCTAAATTATATTGTTTGTTTGTACTACTAATTGAACTGTAACATAGCCAAGTTTCACTGATGTTCTTCTTGCTTGTTTGCTTTTAGGTGCATACAAGAAGTGACATCACCCACAGTAGTGCCAGACAGAAGGCCTGTGCACGACGTGATGCATGACTTACTACACAACATGGGCATCTTTTTAGCTTGTGAAGCTAAGTGCCACTGCCAACTGATAGTTGGCCCTGAAGAAAGTTTTAAGAGCGTTTGGCGGCATGCAACAATATGTAAGTCCGTTTTTATATAGCGCAGCTACTCACCCTTACGGGTCTCAAGGCGCTGGGGGCCGTCGTGGAAATTAAGTGAGCTATTGCCCAGAGTCACATGGTGCTGAGCTGAGCTGCCGCCGGAGCCGGGGATCGAACCGTGAACCCTGTGCTCCGAACTCAGCTGCCCTGGCCGCTGCACCACGCCTCTCCAACAATGGCCATGTTTGCCATGAAGAAATCAGATACATCTGTAAACATCTTGGAGGAATTTAACAGCAAGGTGTATGAATGGCTGTGACCCAGAGGTCTCAGAATTGGATTTGTTGCCATGGACACTGGCAGTAACACAGTCAAGGCCATGTCAGATGGCATCATCCTGGTGGTGCAAGACTTCCTCAAAAAAGAAGACATAGTCAGTAACATACTGACCACCTGCAGAAGAATCTGCGCTCATTTCAGCCATTCTTTTAAAGTCCTGAAGCAGTTGCAGATTATTCAGCATAATAATAGAGCACCAGTTAAAGCCCTGATACAGGAGGCGCCAACTCATTGGAACTCGACAAATTACATATTGCAACATCTGTTTGAGCCATCCAAACAGATCAATGACTATGTCATTCAAAGAGGAGAGGATGCAGTTTGAACGGCTATGACCATGGATGCAGACAAATGGGGCGTAGTTAGGTTCCTGACACAGATGCTACTCCCATTTGAGGTTTGCACATGGGAAGTTAGCAAGGAGGACAGTACAATAAGCCAAGCTTTCCCATTGTTGCATCTCCTACAGGACCAGGTAAAGAAGGTATCTGAAAGGTTTGCCATGGAGGTGTGAATGAAAACACAGAAGCGCATGCCTTGGTTGAGACCTCAATCCTTCGCTTGTAATACCAGGCTGCAACATGACATCATTGTATCCAAAGAGTACATCTGTGCCACACTACTTGATCCACCTTACAAAAAAATTCTGCCCACTTTCATTCCTTTTTCTGAAGAGGATGTTTTAAAATACAAGAGGTGGATTGTAGAGCAAGCCGGAGACTTGGAAGAAGAGCGACTAGAGCTTTGTGTCCCACCCCGGAGTTCTGGGGTGCCGCCTTCAACTTCCAAAGAAGGCAGTCTTGTCTCACAACAGCCAGCAACACAATCAACCAGAACACCGGCAACAACAGCAGCAGAAGGACTGCACCCAACCTCTGCATTGCATTGGTTTCAATTGGCAGGTTTCAAGACCAGTGCAGAGGCAGTGGCACAACAGGGGATCAAGTGGCAGTCCCAATGACCATCCACAGGATGTACCAGGAGTATCTGGGTGATCAAAAAGAGGTGTATGTGGATCAAAATCCATTGCTGTATTGGTATGGGAAGATGCACCAATGGCCAGAGCTCAGCAAGCTGGCAATAAAGTATCTGTCTTTTCCTATCACCAGTGTGTCTGCTGAACATGTGTTCAGTGCAGTTAGTGCTGTTGTTACAGTGAGAAGGACCAGTCTCTCATTTCAAAACATGGAGAGATTGAGTATGATCAAAATGAACCAACATTTTATAGCACACAATTACATCATTCCTGGAACAGCAGCACAGGAGGAGGAGGAGAGTGATTGGTCTGAAACTGAATCAAATGAGCTAGCTGACCTACTTCTGGGTGGACCACCTGAGTTTGAGGACGAACTCTACTTCACGGACTAAGTATGCCATTGCCCGTATACAACTTTTAAATTATTTGGGGCACATGCATCAAAAATGTCATTTGCAATTCCTTATTAGCGAATATTAAGGATTCGCTAATAAGGAATCACAAATGCCTATGCTTGTAGGAATTCTTACAAAAATAGCGATTCCCTAAAATTCCTTATTTGCAACTCGCAAATTGCGAGTCGCAATTAAGGAATTGCTACCCATTCATTCCTATGGGCCTAGACGCCCATAGGAATCAATAGAAATTGCATGCACAATTTGCGAGTACCCAATAGGTACTCACAAATTGCGCATGCAATTTCAAGGGTGCAAGGGTTCCAAAAGGATACCCTGTTGCACCCCTGAATTCACAATTTAACCACATGTTGCGCACACACACGCCCCAAGGGCATGTGTGTGTGTGTAACATGTGACTTTGAAAAATGCACTTTAGTGCATTTTTCAGAGAAATCGAAAATTACCATCAACTTTAGATTGATGGTAATTTGTGATTCTTATTAGCGAATTTGCTAAATTATTTTGTTTAATGCATTGCATTTAAGGAATCGCAATTTGCGATTCCTTAAATGCAGTCGCAATTTAAGTAATTGCAAGTTTTGCGATTACTTAATTTGCGATTTTTGCATTTGGGATGATGCATCCCAAATGCAAAAATACCGGTCGCAAAGGGGCAGATTCTGAGAATCTGCCTGCTTGCGAGTGGTTTTTCCTTTGATGCATGTGGCCCTTTGTCTTTAAACTTAGTTCTGTCTTCGCAAAAAAAAAAAGCTAATGGAACATTATTATTTTTGTGTTAGATGTACGCTGCCCAACCTTTTTTTAAACATTTATATTGCATGATTGCAGTTGGACCAGTGTGCATTGAAGAAGCCTCCACAATTCCATCATGATATTTGGGACAATGCCTGCCTTTTCACATTCCTATTGCCTATCCCTTTTTGCATTACTTAGCACTAGAAGGTCTGCCAGATGATCCTTTCTTATCTACAAGACTGCCTGGCAATACCAAATTCCGATGTGTTGCCTGCAACAAAGATGAATACCTAATACCTAAACTAGACATGCTTGGATTGGAAGAGTTAGCTTCAACTATTGCAACGGTGAGTGACTGATTGTGTGAGTGATGAAGATGACTGATAATTCATGTGGTGGCAGACATTGAGAGAGGGGGTCGAACTGTAATGTGGGAACTTGCCTGAGATGATTGATTTGCAATGTTTGGGGCCTGAGAGATGGGCATTAATTTTTTCCCTGGAGATGATCGGCCTTCACAAACTTACTTATCAAAAATGAATTAACCTGTATGATCCACTCCTATGATCCTTCTGTTTTTTTCATCATCTGGGATGCCTGCCCCAGACAATCGTTTGATTTAAAGACTGCCAAATTCCACTCTGTTGCTTGCATTAAAGGGAAAATAGTGTACCTACCATCTTGCTTGGATTGAAACAGATAACCATTGCACCAATAAGTGATCAGGTTATAGAGTGACTGTGAGTGATGATTGATGTGGAGGCTGACAGCGAGGGAGGGTGTGTTGAACTATAATATGGAAATGTCTTGAAATGATTATAGATTTGCAAAGTTTAGGGCCTGAGTGATGGGCGATCATTCTTTCTCTGGAGGTGATCGGCCCTTTCACACTTAACCAGGTTTAATTGCAGGGTCCTCTCTTTTTTTATGGCTTTTCAGAGATCAGAACAGTCCCTTTAGCTAACAAACAAAAAGCTATGCAAAATACTGCAATTCTGTTTCTCTACTTGTTCTTTAGCAGCAGTGCACTACATGTCTATCTTGCTCGGGTCATGATGATGACTGGTCTGAGAAGGAGTTACTCTGAGTCACTCAGGACTCAGGAGGAGGATGAAATAACTTATACGGGAGCTGCTGGACTACCTCATCAACAGCTATAAGCAAGACATTATCAACTTCAGATCATAGGTAAACCAAGAGTCTTAGGCCTGGAACTCAGTTATGTGGAATAGAGAAATGTGTGTTTGTGAAATGCTGCTGTTTGTGTGTGTGTGTGCGTGTGTGTGTGTGTGTGTGTCTGTGTGTTGGACTTGTGGCAAAAGTGAAACTCTGAGTCCCCCTCTTGTTTTTTTGCTCTGCCTCTGAGTCCTCTTGATACACCTTCTGTCCTTCTCTTTGACTCTAAAATACAGTTTCTCTTTTACAATTCGCAGGACTTCTAGTCTCCTGCATGTATGAAAGGCAAAAGCTGAGCTCAACAGCACTTCTGCTTACCTACCGGACCAGTCCAGAGAGGCACCAAAGAGTGGACTTTCCTGAGGAGAATGCTGATGCACCACCTAATTTTGCAATACAGTATTTTTTTTTTCTTTTAACAATCATATCTGGAGAACTGGGCGGGTGAATTCACTCTCCAACGTAGAAGACAGAATATATATATATCTGATAACTTGGGTCTCGGGGGCAGAAGGAGTGTTTGCAATGCATTTATCTGTACTCTTTCATACTTATCCCTTTGTTTTCTTCCACAACAGATTGATGGTGAATAATGTGCTGCTGCTCATTGCCCAGATGAATGTTGTCCTTGTGTAGTGTTTGTCTTTGTCTAACTTTTCCACATATCCCCCTTCCCATCCATTCATCAAATCCCTAACCCTCTTCCCCTGGGATGTGTGATTTATTGAGGTGTGGCTTAATTTACACCATCAATGGATCACACAATTGGTGGGGCGGATGTCGGAAAGCAACACCAACTTACTGCAGGATTTTCTAAACAATAGAGCACTCCGGCCCCATTTACCCACCCGCGCATGAAAATTGATCCATATTTTAGATATAGAATGAAGAACATCAGTTGTCATCATCATCATTCAGGCCTTGTGTTGTGTAACCATAAACGCCTAACTTAAGCTTGTCTACTCCAGACCTTGAGTCCATTTTTTATAACTCGAGGATTTCGCAAATATTACTACTAGCTCCCCATTAGCCAAAACTTACTAGTATTGATATTTGTGGTATTTTAGCACTATTGGGCATTTTCGTTGTGTCATCATGTAGTACTTAGGTGTTCATTCTTTGCAAAGCCTTGATAAAATATAACCCACTAATTCAGTCTTTTTATTTCGATTTAGTTGCCTAAGATGGATAATCAATCATTCAGATTCATCCTACAGTTGGAGATCACCTGGGAGGAACTGGAAGCGGGACCTCGCTTGTGAAGTTGTGATGCCTTCCCAGTTATTGCTTCATCTATATTCAGGTAAGACAAGTAGTATGAATGAAACTGAACTAGTTAACGTAGTAAGGATGTAAGTAGCTGTTACTATTGTTTATTGTGTAGACAATGCAGGTCATTATGGCAGCATTACCCCAAATGGTCAATATAGTTAGAGAGGTATAGCTCTATAACTAAGCGCTATACTCTCGCTTACAAGCACATAAACAGGCTGCGTAAAACTAGCTGAAGGCAGCAGTGCAAAATAAAAATAAAACAAACTACTTCAGACATAAATTTAGATTAAATAAAATAGTTTCCCCTTTTATATTTTTAGAAAGAAACCCATCCTATCCACCCAAACAATATGCCCACACCTCTCCCCCCAAAAAACTAACTCAAGCCCCAAAGTCCCAAAACTCAAAATGTCCAAGGAAAAAGTCACTCTATTCCCAACTCCCTTCTCACCCTCTTCACCCAGCCCCATCAAACAAGTCCCCCCACCAAAACAAAAAAATTAAAAAAGAGCTAGAAGAGGGCATATGGATGTCGGTCTGGAGCTGGTCCAGGTTCTGCTTCATGGTGGTGCTACAGGATGCAGTGCAGCAATAGCCTATTGTCAGTGTGGTAGGGGTGGCAGCAGTTGACTGGTGGTGGTGTCGATGATAGGCTGGCCGGGAGGCTGGAGGCTGAGGGAGACCGGCTGCACTGGGACCCGGCTGAGGTGCATTTGTTTCCTCCTCCTCCTCCTCTTTCAGGACCACCAGCCACTCTTGTTGGATATGCTCCAGCCTCTGCTGCCACAAACGGGCTGCTATGTCCTTCCTGTTTGGTTGTACGGCTGGACCAGCAGAAGCCCCTATATTGAGAAAAACAAAAAAGACGAATTGTAAATAATGCTCTGTGCAAACAATTGTTTTGAATTACTGGATGGCACAGTAGCAGCACTTTGCTGGTACCCTAGGGCCAATGGAATTTGATGTGATTATGATTAGGAGAGTTACAAGGCCAGTTTTATGTTTTACTCACATATGCCTTGCATACAAACGCACTGTCTGTGTGGCAGAAAATTATTAAGAGGCAAAATAACACTGGATTAAAAAAACTGCGATTTGATTATTTTTTTCTTCTAAATCCTTTTCAAGTAACTATATACAGACACTTTGAGTTGAAAAATAAATTACCTCTCATTAATGATTACGGCATTATGCACTATATGGAGTACAAGTTATGTGTTGTGCTAAAATAATAAAGCCATGCTCCTTGCTAGACAGCGCCTTGGGTAGTTTGCTACTCTCTGCAGCTGGGGCAGCTGTAGTTGACAATTATCTATTTTTAATTCCAATAGCCCTGCTCTTCTCCAAATGCATTTTCTCTTTCTACAGTGACTCCAAAGAGGCAGATGAATAATAAATAAGATACTATGTCACACACTTCGCGTATGAAATGTAGATATTAATATTATCCTGTCAGACGTAAGTAGACTTTGGAAAAAATGAATCTGATGGACTGCACTGCAGGGAAAGGAATGGGCTATATGATTGCATTTGGCACATTCGTCACTGTGTATCCCATACGCCACACTTGACATCAAATCATGCACTTACTCCAATTTTACTCAGTGGCCTCACTCACCACCACATACTATTTCCAACAAATTCATTTGCTGGTCAGCGAGCAAGGACAGTAAACTTGACTTACACTACTGCAGGGTAGGATAGAGGGATTAGACAGGTCGGGTAGAGCTTTTTTGATATAGAATAGAGTGGCCAGTACACTGATCATCGATTCATCATCTTTGGCTTATTTAGTCACTGTACAATTCGAAAGGGAAAACTCTGAACAAGTGCCAAATAAATCTGGTATGGGAAACCATGAAATATATTCTGGAATCACTTCACTTCACATGGTTATAAAATTAAATGTGGCACATGCCAAGAATGGATTTTCCTATTTGGTAGGCTGGGACGGAAGAACTTAGGAAAAAATAAAAGTGTGAAGTACTAACAGGTGACTGAGTAGGCAAATAGAAACAATACATATTGTGTGTTCGGTTTGCAATGCATTGAAAACATTGTAAATTCTGCATTAGCGGAAGCAGATGCACATTGCACAGCCAACACTGCAGTCACAAATTGACCCATACTGCACTGTGGTCAGAGGTGGCAAAAATGTCATGGGAGGGAAGGGGGATAATGAATGATGGGTGGGATACATCTGGCTCACAACAAATACAGCAAATCAAGGGAGTAGAACAAAGAATAAAAAATACCCTCCACTTACAACCATTGCTTTGAATGATAACCATATATAAACGAAGTGAGCAAAATAGGTGAACAGCATGCTCCTTATGAGAAGAGCTACCTTGCTTATTCATCCAAACAATCCAAATATTAATTCATCCTTTCAATCTAATTTACCCATAGACCCCATGATTAAGCTTTACTTTCTCTCTTCCATTGTTTCATCAAAATTTCCAATACATCATCCATCCATTCAATAGCCACCCTTTTTTCAAACCATCCTTTCACCCATCCAACCCTTTACCCACCCATGAACCCTTTCACCTACCCACCCTTTCACTCATATACCATTCCCTTTATTTTAACCTTCCATTCTTTCATGTTTCCCTCAAGCCATCAACACTCATTATGTGAGCTTTTGCTGAGTTGCCATAAGCTGGGGGGTTCCGTGCCTGCTGCCGCTTCTCCCCCTCAAACTGACCCATCTCCTCCTGCAGGGGCACTGGAGCCGGCATCACTAGTGTTCTGTGTGGTTAGAATAAAACATTACACATATTTTAGATGCCAGATATGCCACCCCAAATACAACTGCAATACAGTACTACAGTTCAGTTAGCACTGCTGTATCTTCCAAACATCACTCTGGGCATTTGATTGATTCTCAAAGTTAGACAAGCCAGGGGTGGAATGGTCAATAATGACATATGTTGTTGGTTGGCAAATGCAATAGAAGTGGGACATCATGCTTTTTTTCCAGCCATGCCGCATTGTCATGGGAAACTGCTAGTATACTGTAACTATAACTGAACAAGACAGCAGCACACTACATTGGGGGGGGGTCCATGTTGACCATGGCCACTCTCTCATGAACTCAACTGTGAGCAGAAAAAAGAAAGTCTTCTCAACAAACATGCATGGTGAATTTTATTAATAATTCTAGCTTACTTGGGCCTGCAATCTGAATCTTCACGATAGACATCACCAACATTCCAATACCCCAAGACTCTACCCTAATAATTCCACAACAATCATAAAACCCAACATTAGTGAAATAATAATAAATAATAGTGCTTAATGGGGTCAACTGAGCCATCAGCAAAAAAAATAGATTAGTGATTCAGTTAATAATCTCCACAAAATGTTTTATGATGAGCAAACACAGTCACATTGTACTTCTCTAAAACAGATCACCTATAGTTCTACTAGCTTCGACTTGGGTCTATTAACTATTGTTGATTTGCCCATACTAATTCTGAAATACCAATTCCAAATTTCTTTAACAAAAACTACATTTGGAACTAATGCATTGCAGTGAATGATCTTTGAATCTATTCCCATTCCTCAACCCTCTTGATGGACCAACTCAGTCTCCCTTTTTTTCAATGCATTGATGCATACTACACATCGCTGTGAAATAAATAAGTTGGAACTATAAAAGTTACATAAACAAAGTCACAGAGAGAATGTGCTACTCACTGATTCACTATAGTGAAAGGAGAACAGTCTGCAATGGCTTCTTAATTAATCAGCCAAAGCGAGCGCCAATGATGAGTACGATTATCACACAATAATATACCAGGGTAAACTAAACATAACTTGCCTCTGAGTGTGAGCAGCATGCTATTCAGAAAAATAAATGTTAGCATTGTAGAATGCAAACACAACAAATAATTAAGACTCACCAATCTCTCGAATTTCGACACATAGCAGGTTGAGCAGGTCCTGTTCACGGTCAAGGATGTCCACCCAGCACACCATCCCCCAGTGCCGCCAATGCTCCCGCAGGGGGTATCCACTACTTAGCCTGCAGCCTGCTGCAAGCATGGAGGGAAGGTGGTGGTGCACAAAAAAAAGTGCTGCCACCTCCTCCTCTCCAAAGATTGGCCAGGGCTGCACACCTGGGCAGCGGCGGCACCGGCAAGGTAGCCATCCCCCTGCCATGGAGCTGGGTGGGGTAGTAAAGAGTTGGCGATGCAGCGAGTGCAAGGTAAATAGTTTTATTTATTTATTTACTTACTTTACTCATGGCCGTCGTATATCCGACTCCACTACCCCCCACCCTGCCCCTCCCCCGCCCCACCGCCCCGCAGCACTCCCTCTGCGAGCCGCTACTGTGCTCTGCGCTTTGTGGCTTCAGAAACATATAAAACTTTGAAAAATTATATCTCTTGTTCCCTATATTACATTTTTGTCATTTTGGTGTCTTTATGCTCATTAAAACTTTCTCTATTTAAATTAATTAGAGTCCAATTTTTATTGCCAGGATGCCTTGTAAGTGAATGTGCACTCCAGCAATTTCAAATTCATTTCATATCTATATCCGCTGTAAGATGTTATGTTTTATTTATTCTAAAATAAAATTTGCATTGTAATCATATGCCCACTACTTTTAGTTGGTGCATGTTTTATTTTTTATTTTTGTGGCCTATATATATTTTAAAATATTTAAAGACTAAAAATACCTCCAGCTTGCCATAGCCAGATCTATGAAGTTTGCCTTCACCTTGCGAGGCGAAATAGCACTGTTTTATATTCACAGAGAAGAAATTATATATCCTGTCAAAGCAATAGTACAGGGAAATTATATAGTTACAATTTGAAAAGACACAAACAAAAATAATATAAAAAAAATAAAAAAAAATACTTGTGCTGCGATAATCAGTAGAATGAAACAGAGTAGCGTATAAAGCATTATAGGAATAGTGAAAAAGATTAACAATTCCACCATTGAGCTAAAACAGTGAATATATGCTTAAATACTGTGTATCGTGTACTCCTACCTAGCGCTCCCTATCCTAGTCTTGTCTAGGGCGGGTGATCTGACAAATCTCTGCCGGGTGGTCTAACTCCCCATTACCAGTGGGTAAGTGTCATCAGGCTGTCCATTTTGGTGTAGAGCTGGACATCCCTTGTGTTGGTATCAGAATCAGCTGAACTGGAATTCCGGCATGCAGTGACCTTGCAGTGTCAGTGGAGTGCTCCTCTTCCTTAAACAAGGGCGTTGTTCTGTATTTATAATAAACAGCACCCAAGTGGTCATGTCAGGCCATAATTGTTTCTTCTAGTTTGATTTGTGCAATGAACTTTATCCCTTGTACCTAATGTTCAAAGTGTTGTGATTGGGTGCCTATGAAGTGAAAATGTAAGCAACTCCGAATCAGAGAATGCATTGTCAAGCATGTAAATCTATGTCAAAGGTCATTGTGTTTAAAAGAGTTGGCAACTTAAGAAACAGGAGCATGTAAATGGTGGTGTTCCTTATCAGGCCTATCCTGACCAGGTGATAGATTGAGAAGTTTCTGGTGAAGGAAAAGTTGACAGTTTATGACATTGCCCACCACTTTAACTTGGGGAATGAGGGAAATATTGTAGTCAAACAGGATTTCCAATAACATCAATTACAACCTTCTAGATGGAGGTGAATATAAGTTAAAGGCTAATGAATGTAAATTGATCCAAATCTATACCTCCGAGCATCATAACCTTAGTATATATGGATATAGGAATTTCACTTTCATCTGGTGGAACACGTGTTCCTAGAACCTTGTCAATTTGTTGTGGTTCAATGGCTAGTTTTGTAGATGTAAATGGATTTGGGTGTTGCTGGCATACATCTGGTGGTTCACCTGATAACCTCCTAGGAGCTGAGCCTGGGTATAAACGTAGATGCTGAAAGATTAGCAAGATACTGAAGATCACTGAGGTAAGATGATTAAAAACAATCTGACAGTAACTTGCCGACTGCATGTGGAAGAAGAATATGATACATATTAAGGAAGTTCCAGATATTTCAGCCCATTCCACAATTGTTTGAAATAGTACATTAGAGTCCAATCAGAGCTTACTACTTGATTTTATCCAAAGAGAGTAGATATTCTTCTGTGATAAAGTATGATTCGGTGCGCCCTAAAGCCTTAAGATGGATTTCTGGTCATGACTTATATTATTTTCGGTGTTTAATATCCTTAGAGCTATCTCATAACCTTGTTTTCCTGGATCTTTCAAGGTTGACGTTTATGCTGTAGCTTGCCTGTTCCTTCAGGTCAGCAAAAGTTGTTTTGTCCCCAGATGGGTGAGAAGATGGCAGGCTTCAGAATGTTAGAGTAAGCCCCTTCAGAAGGGAACCATTAATTTTCTTGCCACGATTTCTCTATTGTGGAAAGGATTTTAGGGATATGGCTGCACAGCACTCAACAGGAAGTTTGTAAGCTCTATTTTTGCATGATTTGAATGATCATTCTTTTTTTATCATTTTTGAATGTGGAAATGTGGATTGTAGCAGGTGCAAAACAATGAAATGAAAGGGTAGGGCAGGGGATCACGGTAAATTTAGCTCCATGTTATTTTAGGCAGAAGGTCATCACCATGTGAAGGCATGGCATATTTAATTATATCCACATTGAACATGCTCCTGGTAAATAAGGAAGATTGGTAATAGTGACCTCTCCCATGCATTGATTATTGTGTCAACATGTGGATGGCAGAATGTGTTGACATCCAAAAAGTAGATAGGCTGGAGCGATGATACATAGGCCATTTCTAGAATCAAAACTCATGAGATAACATTGTTTACAACTACAAAGGTATAACTGGGGTCATGAGATTAGATTTAATAGAACGAAAAGTGATAAAGTAAGAGGAGAGAGAGATGAGGGCCAGACTGGAAGATGTATCTTTTTCTAATCTGTGCACTTGCGGAATGGAAATTAAGTGCATTTTGTGCATGGTCACATTTAGAAACCATAGCTGCCACATATGCTACATGTGTGCAAACTGATATGACATGACATGCAGGCAGTCTGAGTCTGAAATTCATAATGTCAGATCAGCGGCTGCTGCAGACTATTTTTCCCTATGTTCTCCCTTGTTTGAATCCTGACCTACTACAGAATTCATACACGGCAAGACAAATTCCACACAGGGAATACATAGGTTCCCCATTTACACTACACTGTCCTGTTCATTGAAGTTGGTATACAGAATGTCATTCCTATTCCTAGAGTAAGATTGGAAATGGAAATTTGGACTGAGAATGAAATGCTTCCCACACCATTGGATGAACCCTTTAAGGCCTGACCACCTTTGTGGTCTCCCTTGATTATGTAGGTGTAGGGACAAAGGACTGCTTATGTCAGCTAGGCCCTTTTTTGCGTCACGTGGTGTTGAACTTGGTCTTGTCTGCAGGGTCACACCAAACATTTTGCCTTCTGCCCTTCTATTTTCAGAATTTCATTTTGCTGACATTAGGACTCTGCACATTTTACCTCAGGCAGTGCTAAAGGGCTTGTGTTCACTCCCTAAAACATGGTAAAAGTGGTCTATATCTGATTGGCACATTTAGTTTACTTATAAGTCCCTAGTATTGTGGTATAACATGTACCGAGGGCCTGTAAGTTAAATGCTACTGGTGAGCCTGCCAAAGCAAACAGAAGGAGATGATGGACGGAGCGCTGAAACTTTTCAGACACTCACCCCCAGTCACAGATCTGGGTTGAATCCATTATTGTTCTTTAGCTCACTTTGCCACCCCAGTTCAAACCCAGTCATATGCAAATCAGTCTTGACTATTCAGGGAATAGTCCAGCCCGAACTGCCAAGCCAGGTATTCCCTGGACTGGAAACAAGCATCCTGGGACCGGTTTCAGGGTAACACCCCTCATCAGCCAGGCTAACTTAAATCTAGTGTCAAAGTGAGCAAGGGACCCACGCCTGGGCATACCCTGCCAACTTAGGGCAAACAAAGTAAACACGAGGAGATGATGGACGGAGCAATGAAACTTTTCAGAGACTCACCTCCAGTCACAGATCTGGGATGAATCCATCATCGTTCTTTAGCTCACTTCGCCACCCCAGTTCAGACCCAGCCATATGCAAATCAGTCTTGACCCTATTCCTCATGGGAATAGTCCAGCCCGAACTGCCAAGCCAGGACTTCCCTGGACAGGAAACAAGCACTGATTATGCCACCCACTTAAGTGGCCCCTTAGAACATGACCCAGGCCTGCCATTGCATCCTGTGAGCAGGTTAAACTGCCAATTAGACCTTGCAAAAGAAACCTTTTGCTAGACCTAATATCTCTATTTTTAATACATATAAGCCACCCCTAAGATAGGCCCTAAACAGCCCAGAGGGCATGGTGCAGTGTCTTTAAAAAATTGGACATATACATTTAAGTTTTATATGTCCTGGTAGTGAAAAACTCCTAAATGTGTTTTCACTACTGTGAGGCCTAACTCTCTAATAGGGTAACATTATTACAATTAATAAGTGTTAACCTTTGATTGGGAGCAGGCAGAAAAGTCATGTTTGGTCTCAAAAGAATTGTAATTTCAATCCTCATTAATGGTAAAGTCGGATTTTAAGTCACAATTCTGAAAATGGCGCTTTTAGAAAGTTTGCATTTTCTTGTCCTAACCATTTGGTGCCTGAAGCCAATATCCTGGGTCACATGTATAGATGTAGTAGGCAGTTGGCCTTTGTGCACTGCTCCCAGACAGTGAGACAAAGGGGACTAGATGTTGGCAGGATGGGCCGTCTTGCTAGGATGGGGGAGTGGAGCTGTTCCCTGCCCTACCTACATTTCAAACAAGATGCCACCAGTATACTCAAAAATAACTTCACACCAATATTTTGTCACCCTAGCCCTCATGGAGCCTGGGCGGGGGAAGGAGGAAATCTCCTGAACCAGATGTAGAAAGGCCAGGATGTTTCTTTGAAGTCAAAGGCTGGGATCTACCTGCTTACCAAATCGCCTAAGTTGCATCACTGGATGGCCTGACGTTGCGATAGCACCCGCTAATCTGCAGCAGCAAATCCTGTTCAGCGGCTCATCTTCGGAAGGGTATCTGGCCTTGTGGAGCCCTCATCGGCTACAGTCTGCAGCTCTGTCCCGCTAGATATTTTTAACATCCAAAAAAGTGACAAAGTCTGAACATCAAAATCTTCAGTGCTACTTTGTCCAGTCGCTCTCAGATGATAATGCTTTCTCCTCGGACCTGCCTTGCCGGGCCCAATCTACCTTGTATATCCGAACCGTGCTCCATCATGGTAGGACATAGCTTTTGACTTTGCCCCAGTTTCACATGACTAGATGCCTGAGGTTGGTGCTTTGATATTTTATGTGCTAATTTTCACTAAAAACCTTAAAAGTTGATAACTCTGGTTCTACTGATTTGATTGTTTTGTTGTTGTTCTGATGTCAAACAAATTATTACATTTTCCAAATTGGTGTGGGATTTTTCTTGCGTTGTGTTTTCACTTTATTTCTGTTTGTTTGCTGCATAAATACGTAACACAAAACCTCTAAATTAAGCTTGACTGCTTTTGTGCCAAGCTTACCAGAGGGTTAAGCACAGGTTAATTTAGTGACTTTTGTGATTCACCCTGACAAGGACTTTGGTTGTTACTTGATCATGATTTTCAAAACCCTCAATCAAAAATCCAATTCACTGTAAATGTTTTATGGGAGCCAAAATATGGCTTACCATGTTCGAAAAAAGAGAATTGCAATGGCTCATGTGAACACCAGAGTAAAGAAGATAGCAGTGTCTTCAAGAGAAGAGAAAGGGGGTGTAAAGCCTTACTAGTGTATGAAAAACACTATGATTCTCTCAAAAGAGGATGCGAGGTGGCCTAAACATGGAGGGAAAGATAGTGTTGTGACTTCCTGCTGCAAGAGTTATAAGGTTGCCAGTTTCCACAACCCAAGCCCAGTATGGCTGAGTTTCCTCTGGTAAAAACAGTTCTGTCCATAGCAACCTATAGATGCAACACTTTCAACACAAAGTACCTTGGATGCATCAAAATCATAAGCAAAAACAGCCACAGGGAATGTGATGCGTTGGTTCCTTATGCACAGGGAAGGTGATGCGTCAGTTCCTTGCTCCAGGGGAGGTGATGCGTTAGTTCCTTACTGCCACGCAGGGGAGGTGATGCATTGGTTTCATACTGAAAAGGAGGTGATGCGTCCATTTCTTACTGTGCGGGGAGGTGATGTGCGGGTTTCTTACTGCGGCCCTTGCGTTGCTGTAGACTTGGCGACCCGGTGTGATGCATGGGGATTTGGGGAGGCGGTGGCAACGGCGCTGCTTCAATCTGTCCAGCCGCGGTTCCACGATGTGTCGGTTCTTGCAGCCGCACAGCAGGGGCTGTGTCGGAGTTGGTGCGGTGATCTCGGACTTCGGAGAGCAGAGCACGAGACTCGGCATGCAGCGGTTTCTTCAGTTACGGGCAGTCACGACGTTGGTTTCTTCAGCGGCACGGCGGCGACGGGTGAAAATTCCTCCTACACGATGGTGTTGCATCAGAAACAGGTGCGGATGCATCACGCTTCTGTAATTGCTTCAAGCTCTCTCAGCTCCCAGCAACAGGAACAACCTCCAGAGGCCCAACACAGGAACAGGCATATCTTGGCAGGTCAGAACTCCCAGCAATGGAGTGCAGGGGAGCTGGTAGGGAAGTCTTTGTGTCCTTGAGACTTTTAGAACAGGAGGCAAGCTCTACTTCAAGCCCTTGGAGATATTCTTCAAGCAGGATACACAGCACACAGCAAAGTCTTTGTCCTCTCCTTGGCAGAAACAGGCATTGCAGGCCTGCCCCAGACAGCACACAACAAAGGGGTAGTACTTCTCCTTCAGCTTTCCCATCTCTTCTCATTGGCAGAGGTTCGTCTTGAGTCTAGAAGTTTTCTAAAGTCTGGGGTCTGGGCCCCAATAGTTATACTGCCTTTCTCTTTGTTCTCTTGTGGCAGAAAGGCCCTGTACTCAGTCCAAACCAGTTCTGTCCTCACTGGTCCAGTTTCCTGGCAGGAGGTGGAGACAGCATTGTGTAAGGCAGACCAGGCCTATTCAGGAAGGGAATCTCCTCCCACTACTCTAAATCCAGCCCAGCCCTGACTCATCCAGGAAAGGCAGGACACACCTCGATGCCCCTAGGAGCTGTCTACAGTGAATGCACATACCCAGCCATTGTCACTCCCAAGCCAGACAGTCAATCCACAAACCAGCTGAGGCACACAGGATGGCTAAGCAAGAAAATACCCACTTTCTAAAAGTGGTATTTTCAAACACACAGCATAAAAATCACCTTTACTAAAACATCCATTTTTATTTTCTGAGTTCAGGCATATTAAACTCCATCTTTCTACCTTGTCTCAATGGGAAGTTATACTCATAAGATGTTATAAAATAAACTCCCATTCTATCCTATGGGACAGATAGCCTTTCCATAGTGAAAAACGAAATACACTGTATTTCACTATCAGGACATGTCACACACACCAGTACATGTCCTACCTTTTGCATACACTGCACCCTGCCCACAGGGTTACCTTGGGCCTACCTTAGGGGTGACTCACATGTAATAAAATGGAAGGTTAGGGCCTGGCAAGTGTGTGCACTTGCCAGGTCGACATGGCAGTAAAAACTGTGCGCAGACACTACAGTGGCAAGTCTGAGAACCTTTTGCAAGGCTGCTTGTGTGGGTGGCACAATCAGTGCTGCAGGCCAACTAGCAACATCTGATTTACAGGCCCTCGGCACACACAGTGCACTGTACTAGGGACTTAGTAGTAATTCAATAAGCCAATCATGGAAACACCAATTCATAATAACAATTGATGCAGAGAGCGTATGCACTTTAGCACTGATTCACAGAAGTAAAGTGCCCGAAGTCCTAAAACCAACAAACACAGGAGACCAAAAAGCTAAAAGTCTGGGGGTAAACCCGCTGAAAAAGCCAGGTCTAAGAGGGAAGGAATATGAATATCAAATAATCAGTGAATAAATTAACAATAAATAGGCACACTGTTCCATAAAAATCAACTGGAATTGGCAAATTATTTTCATTGAATGTAATTTTGTGAGTGTTTAGATCTGCCCATCAGTGCCAATATGTATGCTACAACCTTAAAGTATGACTTGTATGTTAAGCCATATTTTGTTCATTTTGCAAATCATAGGTAGAGAATTTTTTATAGCTTTCTAAAATGTTGATAAAGGATAGAAAGGACACAAATATGTCAACCTCTGCCGGTGGGTTGAAATAATCCCCAATTTTCTTTTAATATCACCACTGGAGGATTTAAATAAAACAAACATTTCTGCCCAGTAGGTGTTTTCAACCTTCACTTTCATTACTTTTGTTTCCCCTGTGCACAGTCTTCACTTTTGTGAGACCATGTGAGTGGCATGCCATAAAAGCCATCAGAATATTCCCCCTAAGCTCCACAAATAAGTATACCAATTGGGTAGTAGCTTGCACGCACCATAGGACCCTTTTGGATTGCTGCCAGGAGGGGCCCGATGATAAAGCATGCCACTCAATGGAAGGGTGAGGGCTTTCGTCCTTAAACTATATTAGTTCCCACTTTAGGGTAATATGTGTTTTTGTCCTACATGAGAGACAGTCAGTTCTTTTGTGTTTAACAGTATTGGCAGGAGGATTGAACTGACTGCACTTATTCCTCCCAACCCCTTTTTGTTGGTTACTCAACATCTTTGCCTTTCCATTCACGTCCCTGGATACAATAAAAGGAGTATTATTTCTTGTGCCCTTTTTCTCACAGTCGGTTTTAAAACTGAACTGTGCAGGGTTATGGATATTTGTCCTTCAGTTTTCACTAGGGGTGTGCAAAATCACATACATTCACTGTTGAAAAAAATTTACTGTTGGGAAAATTACGTAAAATTATTTGATAATTCCCTGATATACCCTTTGGAGTAATTCAAGTAAAAACTCAGGGGCATATTATCAAGCGGCAGCGATAATTATTGCTGGCCGCGCTTAGCGCGAATTTTCTTATTGCCGGCTATCGCTGGAATTTATCGCCATGCTAGCGCTGTATTAACAACGCATAGCGCAATGGCGATAAATATTCCAGCGACAGCGGGGGAAATGAGCCAACATCGCTGAAAAACCAGCGATGTTGCATGAAAAACGGCGATAACCTTGCTGGTACGACCCTGTGGTCGTATCACCATAATCCACCCCCCATGTAATGTATACATAAGTCATGATTTTTGCAGACGTTAAAAAGCAGCGTTAATGCCGAGTTAGCGCGAATATGATTATCGCTTCGCCGGACGGGGCCTCGTTGTAAATATCGCGATGCCCCATTAGCGATTTTATTCCATGATGTTTTGTGAGGCACGCCTCCTTTGCATCTCATTAACGATGCGATGCGAGGCGTGCCGTAAACGGGCGCTAAGTCATTGAAACACGCGCTAGCGTGTCCTTGTAAATAATGCGATAAAATTATCACCGCCTTTCACCCGAAAACGGACCCTAAAGCGGCGAAAATTGTATTGCCAGCCCTTGATAATATGCCCCTAAAGGCGATGGCATATCTTGCGATCAGAAATCACTCGAGATACCGGCAAGTAGATTGGTTTGACGAGGAAATCCCTCCTGCAGCGGGTATTCTATTCGAATATTTCTTCCACGAGTCATTATCTGTTAGAGTTTGCACCCCACAACAACAAAAATGAGCGAAACCTTACCATCACGTAATTTATTACATCTTAAGTACAACGACATTTTTCGGTCCAAATGAAAATTATATTTTTAAGATATAAATAAAAAGACAGTTATAATGTTTTTGTAAAGTAAACCCCCATTGTCTGTGCAACACCTCAAATGCTGCCGGTCTCTTTATTTCCATTCCCAGCAAAGGAGTATTTTGACCTTCACATAAATCTTAAGCCTTTTTTAAACAGGTATTAAAGCTATATATTCCAATCCCATTAGCATTTCTGTTCAGACACCTGCCTTCCTCATGAAATATCACACTGATAAGGCAGTGCTGATAACATTGCTATAACCTCTGGCTAGAAGGTGTGAATTCTGATAAAGAAAGTTCATTTGTAATAACGCATCCTGCTATTGTACTCTTGCTTTACATTCAGTTTATCTCAGAATTACATAGGGAGTGGGAAATTCTTTTACCCTAGCTCTGCGCATTCATGTCGGTATACTGCCTTCACAAATGTAACCATTAGAGCTTTATGTTACTAGCTAATGTTATTGCAAGAATATTTTAATCCGATAAATTTGTCATTAAAAAGAAAAACACTCACAGTAGCAATAGGCATACATACCACATCTTATATTAATACCACCATCAAGGTATTCCTTGCCGAAGGGACAATTGCTGTTTATGATTGTGCTGGGACTGTTAATATATTACCGACAAAAGAGGTTTGTTTTGACATTTTGAGGAAACATTTTTGGAATCCTTAAAGGGAATGCTGATCATCAAGGCTTTCATACAGGTGCAGCCAATGTCTGAATGCAATATTTAATAACGGAAATTACAGGTGATTTTCAGAAAAATAATTATTTTAACTACTTACTGTGGCCAAAGCTAAGTATTTCTGATATAGATGTTTGGTATTTTTTTTAAAATATTGTAATATGGTTAATTAGCGGTGACGTTTTCATGTGACATAAATTAAGTTTAAAAGCTGGATGTTTATATTTGTATATTTTCTTTATATAGCTCCTACCGTAGAACGTTATTGATTCAGTACTCTTTTGAGACAAGTGACCACTCACATAGGGAATTATAGATGGATAACTGTGAATTACGGTGATGTTTTTCACCAAGAGGTCTGAGTGACATCAAATAGACAACTAGAGCGAAGTTCGAGTTGTCTATGATGTCACTCAGACCCCAAGGTGAAAAACATCCCGATAATTCACTTTTCACCCATCTATAATTTTATGTTATGTATGGTCCCCAAATCATCTGCCCTGCTTTCAACTGCTAAGCAGGGGCAGAGGAGTGATGGGAGCCAAATGTATCATAGCCTCTCTTATGAATCTGTATCCCAAAGGTTTTAAAAAAAGCCTTACCTGCCATCCTTGACCAACCCCCACCACCTTCACTGCCTTCCTTCCCCCTCCTGCGGTTGTGCTTTCTTTTTTTTTTTTGTGTTTGAAAAGCTTTATTTAAATATTTCATAACAATACAGAGGTCAGCAAAACACAAGTGACCAACAAAATAATATATGCAAGGATAAAAAGCTAACAGTAAATTCAAAGGAGAAAGCTGTTTAAGGGTATTTGTATATTAAGGGAGGGAAGGGGATTGAAAGGTAGAAAGGGGAACAAGAGGGAGGAAAATGGGAGGGGAGTAGGTGGAAGATAAGGGAAAACAGTCTTTCATATGGTAAATGTTTTACAAAGTTGCATATTGAACTAGAAAAGAAGAGAAAAAACAATCATCATGATGTGCGAATAGGAGTCAACATAATAATTAAAATATAAACAAGAAACAGAGAAAATATTATGTCTAAGGAGGCTTAAAATTTTCAGCATTCACACGAGATTTTTCTTTTAACATTGCTAAATTATCTAAATAGGTAGTAAGTGGGTTCCAGAACAGTTCTCTGTCAATTATTGGCTTACAGGAAGAGGCAAAGGCAACATCCAGTCGATGAAAATGACAAAGGCTATTCCACCAGTGCTGGATAGAGAGCCGTGAGAGTGATTTCCAATTTAGTGTTATGTGTTGGAAAGCTAAGGCTATCATAAGATCAAAGAGGCCATGCATATGTAAGGGAATATCTAAGGACTGAAATAGACTGCCTGCAAAAAGAAGAGGGAGAGATAAGGGAATACGTGTATCAAATAAGCGAGAAATGTAGGTCCAAACTTTTTCCCAGAAGATAGCAACAGGAGGGCATAGAAAAAGAAGATGACAGAGGTCAGCATTAGATGAGCCACAGGACCAGCATTTAGTATCAGTAGAATGAGTAAACCTAGCAATAGAGATAGGGGAAAGATAAAGTCTATGATATAGAAAGAACATAGATTGAGTGAGAGAAGCAGAGCGAGAAATTTTTAGGGAGCGAGACCAAAGTTTATCCCAAAAATTAATAGTCCATTCACACGCGAGATCAGCTTCCCAAGCAATTTCCACCTTGAATTTAGGACGATCAGTTGAGGGAGAAAGAAAGAATTTGTAAATAAGAGAGGCTTTAGGAAAAGAAAGAAGAATTTTACGAAGAGGGTTTTGAGCCAAAGGCAAAGGGACAGAGGGAAGCGAATAAAATGAGTCAAGAATAACAGCCATGAGAGTGGAAAATCTTTGAAGAAAGGAACGAGGACAATGAAACCTGAGTTGAAATTGGGGAAATGAGCATGGCTCTAAACCATCAAAAAGATCTTTAACCCAGATTATCCCTTTAAGTCTCCAGGATCTCCAAAAGATAGATCTATTATTAATGGTAATATGAGAATTATGCCATAATGGGGAGTCTAAAAAGACTTCCCTGGAAAAGGTATCCTTATGAAATAGAGGTTTTAGAACCGCACAAGTGTGCTTAAATAAAGGGAGAGAGGTAAGAGGTATCTTAATCGAAAAAGCTAAGAGTTCCGTAAAAGAGAAGGGAGAAATTAGAATGCGTTCAATATTACACCATAAAGGAGTAAAGGAAGATTGACCCTCTAGGAACCATTTCGCAGCCTGACGAAGGCAAAAGGCTTTGTGATAGAGACGAAAATCAGGGAAATTAACACCTCCATTAGATTTTATCTTACGAAGGGCAGATAAGGAGATCCTGGATCTCTTACCATTCCAAAGAAATCTAGAGAGCAGGGAGTCAATTTTTTTAAAATAACAGACGGGAATATGAACTGGAAGCATGGAAAGAATGTATATTAAGATAGGAGTTATCATCATTTTAATGGAGTCCAACCGACCCCACCAAGAAAGGAATAAAGGATTCCAAGAGGAAAGTAAATTATCTATCCGAGCAATAACCGCATTCATATTTAATTTAACAGAAGAGGAGATGGAGTTAGAAAATAGTATACCTAAATATTTAATTTTAACCGGAGACCAAGCAAATCCCGTGGCCGAAAAGAAGTGTGGAAGACAGGATTTCGTGAGAGGTAAAATTTCTGTTTTATCAGAGTTGATTTTATATCCGGAAACAAGAGAAAAGGCGTTAAATTCATGTAATAAGGGAGGAATAGAAGTCTGCGGATTGGAGATAAAAAGAAGAATATCGTCAGCATAAGCGGAAAGTTTTAAATTGTGATCACCATAGGAAAACCCAGAGATTAAATCATTGTTACGAATTGAGGATAAAAAGGGCTCAAGGGCCAAAATGAAAAGAAGAGGGGAGAGCGGACAACCCTGACGAACCCCACGACGAAGGGGAAAATAAGAGGAAATGGAACCGTTGACTAAAACAGAGGCTCTAGGAGCAGTGTACAGTAGAGAAATAAGCGAGATTAATTTAGGGCCGAATCCATGCCATTTCAGAGAAGCTAATAAAAAAGCCCAGTCAACTCTATCAAATGCCTTCTCTGCATCAACAGAGATAGCAGCCAAGGGAGAGGAAGGAGCAGGAATTTTATTGAGGACATTTAGCAAAAGGCGAGAGTTGTCTGAAGTTAACCTACCCTTCACAAAGCCACATTGTTCCTTACCCACCAAGTGTGGCATAAGAGAGTCCAAGCGCAAAGCAAGTGATTTGGCAAATAATTTATAGTCTACATTCAGTAATGAAATCGGCCGGTAATTCTTGCAGGATTTAGGGTCGCGTCCTTCTTTGTGAATGAGACAAATTGTGGCCTCCTGAAAAGATCCCAAATTCCCTTCAGCAAGGGGAAAAGAATGAAAAAGATGCAAAAGTCTAGGAAGTAAAAGATTAGAAAAATGCAAGTAAAATTCAACAGAATAACCATCCGGCCCAGGTGATTTACCCTTCTTTAAAGAGGATAAAGCGAGGAATAATTCCTGAAGAGAAAGATCTGTCTCCAATTGTGAAAGATTAAGATGATCATTGGACGGGATCGGGAGAGCGTCCAGGTAAGACTGAATAAGGGAAGAAGAAGGTGGAGAGTCAGGTGTATAGAGTTCTTTATAAAAAAGCATAAATTCGTTAAGAATATCCTCATTTTTATGAACAGAAGAGCCATCAGAGGTGTAAACCATATCTATGATAGTACGTTCTTTACGGGATTTAAGGTAATTTGCTAAGAGTTTGCCCATTTTATTTCGACCTCCGTAATATCTAGCACTGCTACGTAGCAGTATCGAAGAAGCGTTATCGGTTGTGGTTCTATTAAAATCTAACTTGGCACGAATTAGTACTGGCAAAATAGAGTCCGTCGATGAAGTGTAAAACTGGTGTTCCAGTGATTTAATCTTTAGTAGGGCGTCTTTACTTTGTTGACGAAAACGCTTCTTTCTTTTGGCTACAAAATCTATTATGAATCCTCGTGCTGTAGCTTTAAATGAGTCCCATAATATATGTGGTAAAATATCGGGGGTACTATTTAAGTTGAAGAATTCCTCAGCAAAAGTCGTGAAAGAGGAAGAAAAAGTAGAGTCAAGAAGAAGAGAGTTATTAAAGCGCCAGCGGGATGAAATAGGGTGAGAGGGGAGTAAATCTAGGTTTATGAGAATTGGAGCATGATCCGATATAACAATAGGTTCAATAGAGGAGGATAGCAAGTTTTGAGATAGAGGTTTAGATAGAAAGAGATAGTCGATACAAGAAAGAGAGTTATGAGGAGGAGAGAAAAAAGAAAAGTCTAGAGAATCAGGATGTGTGAGTCTCCATGCGTCTACTAAGTGAACCTGAGAGATAGTGTTAAGAAAGTGCTTATGTGTCTTATGGGGCACAAAACGTGTTTGCGATTTACGATCAAGAAAGGGGTCAACAACCTGGTTGCAATCTCCTCCTAAAATAAACAAATCATCCCTATATTGTATGCATTTTTGGGTAATCAAGGGCCAAAAGGAGCAATCAGGATGAGTCGGACCATATACATTAAAAATAGTTAAAGAAGTATTATTAATTAATAGCTTAGCCAGCACCCATCTACCTTCAGAGTCATTTTCTTGCGAAATTACTTTACATTTCAATCTCTTGTGCCATAAAACAATCACACCATTTTTCTTGTTAGAAGTGGGTGATACCAAAACCCCACCCACCCAACCCTTCTTCAACTTTAACGCCTCAGCTTCTGAAAGATGGGTCTCCTGTAAAAAAACCAAATCTGGGTTGTAAGAGGCCAAGTGGGAGAGAATTCTCTGTCTCTTAATTGGGCTATTAACACCTTTCACATTCCATGAAATAACTTTAAACTTTGAGCTGTCAACATTACATAACAAGTTGAACATGCAACACTAATGATAAGACAAAAAAGAGAACATGATAAAGAGCTAGGAAATAAGAAGGAAAAAGCGAAACGGAACCAATTAACAGTAAGAAAAAAGAAAGACTCTAGGAAAGAGCAAGGGGAGGATACAAGAAGAAAAAGAGAAAAAAAGGAAAGGAAGATTAACAGCGAAAGTAGACAGTACATGTCGAAATGACGACTGTAATACGTACCTTACGGGGAACACAAAAGGGATGAGACGGCGACGGACAACAGAGGACAGCACGCCCAACGGGGAAGACACCGCAACCCACCAGACATACCCAAACATCACAAAAGAGAAGGAGCGGTAGGGTATTGATAGTCAAGAAGAGTGAATATCATTGAAACCTGCAAAAGAAGATAAAAATTAAGCACCATCAATACAAACGATTTCTATAAAGAAAGTAAAGAAAAAATTAGTTATAACAATGTCATCACTGCAAAAGATACAAAAGAAAAAGCACAACAGTCACGTTGCAGAAGTAGAAGGAGTAGTCTCCATTGAGACGTGAGTATGAGACTGGATAAATCCTCTGAGATCAACAGGATTTTCGAAGGTAGAAGTTTTGTTGAGGAAAGTAACTTTGAAAATACAGGGATGAAACAATCCATATCTAGCTCCCATGGAACGTAGCGGTGGTCGAAGGTCCAAAAACTCCTTGCGCCGTCTAGCTGTGGCCGAAGCAAGATCTTGGGAAATAAAAATTTTTGAGCCTTGCCAGGATAGATCCTTCTTAGATTTAGCGGCGGTAAGGACCCTCAGAAGATCAGTAAATTGTAGAAAAAGAATAATCACTCCTCGAGGCTTGGATGGCGCAGAAGTGGAAGAGAGACGAGGACCCAGTCTATGAGCTCGTTGTAAGTTCAGGTTAACTGAAGGTGGAAGATTCAAGAGTTGTGGAAGAAAGGAAGTGAAGAAGGCAACAGGGTCGTCCCCCTCAAGACCTTCAGGCAAACCATACACTCGTAGGTTATTACGACGATTCCTGTTTTCCAAGTCTTCAGAGGCCTTTCGAAGCTGTGAGACTTCCCTCTCCAAAGAAGAAATTCTTGTGGGTGCATCCTGCACCTGAATAAGTTGTTGCTCCACCACAGTTACACGAGAGTCCATAGAGGCCCACTTGGCATCCATTGACTGCAAACGAGTATTCGTCTCTTCCACAAACGGTCTGATAGCACGAATCTCCTCAAGAACCATGTCCAAGGATACCGGGGAAGTTGACTTGGGAGGTGAAGGAGGATCCTGCTTCAGTCTCTTGCCAGCAGACGAAGGCAACGAACCCTTGGAAGCCATATCTGCAAATTAATCTGACGTATAGGAGCCCTCACTATGTGGTGAGGATTCAGATAAACAAGAGAATCTATTTGAAACAATGCAGTAGGTTCCAGGGAGATCAGAGGCATTCACTTTCAAATTATGAGTGTGACGTAGTGCACGTTTACTCCTACCCATGAAACAGAGGTCTCAGACGAACCACGTCAAGTGTGAGCACAATATTACAAAGCCGCTTCAGCACAGGAAGATATGCTTGAGAGATATAGAGAGGGACATCCACGGAGGGGACGCTCCATCAACAGAGGAGACGCTCTAACAACAACACTAGGTCTGCGTAGATTATGTGCAGCGTAGATATGTAAGAAAGTACATCCCAAGTGGACAAAAGAAAGCCCAGCAATATTCGTCAGCAACACTCAATATATCCCTCACAGTAAACAAGTAGCGCAGTCTTTGAAACACGCTCACAATTCAAGAAAAAAGCATAATAGATGTAAGGCAATAAAGTGATGATCGAAGAGATAACATGAAACTCAAAAAATAGCGGTGCGTGGACTGGACGACTCCATCACCATATCCAGCCGCAACGTTTCCAATTGGCATCCAAAGCAGGAATGAGTCCGTAAATGAATATTGCCTGTATTAAAAAGGCAACATAATGGTGAAATAAACACCCAAATATGCCATAAAAGGTATCAAAAAGGCTCTCCAGAGCATCGCGTGAGGTAAAAAGTTGAGGGGAAAACAGCAGGTAAAACATCTAAAATGGCGGCTATTACCTGACTGAAAACGTCCCCTGCCGAATTTCCCCTCTATATTATTCAGTTCCAAAAAATAAACGCAGCCTCCAGGAGAGCCAAACCTCCGATTCAGGAAAATGACATTTCTAGGAGGTAATGAGCCATGAAAACGCTCGTAATTATCCTCGATCTCCGGCGGTCCGCGGAGCTCCGATGCTAGGCGGCCATCTTGGATTGTCGCGAGCGCGCGACCCCCTGCGGTTGTGCTTTCTGCTTTCAGTCAAAGCAGCCAAACACAGCTATGCTGGCACAGCGGCGGCCGGCTCAGATAAGTGCAGCGGGGCATTGGGGTGGGGCAGAGCAGGGCGCAGCAGGGGGGAAGCCGATGTACGAAGAGGTATAATTAAATAAATAAATAATACCTCTGCTGTCGTCCGTCGGCTTCCTGCCCTGCCCCGCCTCACCGGGCTAACCTGAGCGGCCGCCGCTGCGCTGGCAGGCTCTCAGGGAGGCCTGTTATCCTGGCTTGGAAAGCCTTTATGACATCACAACAGTGGGCAACCAGTTTTGTTATCAACAGTTGTGATGTCATAGCAGTGGGTTATGAGATTTAGAAACTGAAATAAATGATAGAGGCTCTCTGTGAGAGTCATACATGACAAAACATTCTACCATGAGACTAAGGGTCTCGTGTACTAAAGGTTACAGGAGTCACAAACCTGATTTGGTAAATCTAAGGGTTTGCGAAAACTAAAACTTTTTTTAAAACATACAAATCCCATGTAGCAATTTGGAAAATGCTTTCTAAATTATTCAGTGGGTTTAGGAAACTGCTTGAAATCAGTAACTGAAAGGGGCCTTTTAACAGGCATTCCTTCCAAATACCGATTCCAATTATTCACTGTATGTATTCATATTTTGTGGCTGGAATCTGGTCTCAAGTAGGGGTGGGCGGAATTTGCGTAGTCGCGTTACGCAAATCTCCGCGAAATTGTAAAAAATCTCCGCGAGCACGCAGAAATTCCGCGAAGATGCAGAATTGCTTGTCCCGCCCGTTCGCGATGTGTTTTTGCGTGCTCGCGGGGAAATATATCGCTAACTTGCCCATGCGGTCGCTAATGGGCGTGGCCATCTTGTTTTTCACTTGTCCCGCCCGCTCGCGATGGTTATTTCCTGTTCCGGGTCGCGTATTGCATGCTCCCGCCCGCTCGCGATGCTTATTTCCTGTTCCGGGTCGCGTATTGCATGCTCCCGCCCGTTCGCGATAAGTATTTCCTGTTCGGATACGCGTATTACGTGTTCGCGCCGCTTTTTGCGTGCTCGGGGGGAAATATCGCGCAAACTTGCCCAAGCGGTCGCAATGGGCGCGGCCATCTTGTTTTTCACTCTATTGCTATGGTTCTGGGCCTGCTTTTCAATCCTCCCTCTATCTTTTCAATCCTTTGTTTCTGGAAACTTTTTTTGATCTTTTTTATTTATTATCTATCTCTCTATTTTCCTGATTCTATATTTTGAGTTTTTTCCAACTTTTTGTGTGTTTTTCACTACTTTTTCACTCTTTTTCTATTACCTGCTTTTTCATTTCTTTTACTTACTTTTTTAATTCCTACCTTTGCTTTTCCGCCCCCCCCCCGCCTACCCAGAACCATGGCAAAGGGCCACAGGGCTCGTAGCCGTAGCCAGAGCCGCAACCGCCTTCCTTGCGGAAGGCGGCGCCAAAAAGGGGTGCAGGCACGGGCCTTATTTGGTGAGGCGGAGGTGGCCGTACTGGTTTTTTTTGTGCAGCGCCACCTCCCCTTAACCCTGGCAGCAGGTGGCAGGCCTGGGTCCAGGTAGGGGCTCCAGGAGCATCGTCAGCGGTGGGTCAAGGTGCGTCGGGCAGTGTTTCGCTGCTCTGGTGTCCGGCGCACCAATAACCAGCTGACGCACCGGTGGTCCGATATTCTGGACCGGGAGCAGGACCTGCTGGACCTGCTAGGAGTGGAGGTCCCAGGGCTTGGTGAGTAGCTATTTAATATTACTACTTTGTGTTCTTCTGCTCTGTGTTATATATTGCGAATATTTTTTTTTTTTCGACCATCAAGAATGCTGCTGCTTACATTGCAGGTAAATGACATTTAAAAATCTTCTGTGATTGTTATGACACAGGTGCTCGGCGCTACTAAACTTACTTGTTTGCAACTTTGCGCTCGCTTGGCCTGATTATGTAAGAGTTTACTTTAGAGAACTTAAGTTAGGTAATGCTATAGAGACTCTAGTCCTTCCTTTGTCCTCCTGCCACTATGAAGAGATAGTGGTGGATTGATAGGTTTAGTTACTTATTAGTATTAGTTGGTAATTTTGAAGTGGTGTGCATGACGCATCCTCTGTCACGTCACGTGCTGCTAAGTGCTGCTTACCCCAGTCCTTAGTAGAACCTTTTGTAGTTTGTTTAGTGAGTGTTAATAGGCTTATATCATCACTAGCAGAACATCAGCAGCAACCAACCAACAATTTGGTGTATGCAAAAATGTATGCATGTGTCCTCCATCTATGCATTTTTGAGGACTAAAATAAATGGAAATGCAGACTTAGTGAACAATTGGCCCGTCTGGAATAGGTGGGCTAGGTCAGGTGGTACTTAGGCTTACTAGACGGTCCGTGAATCTCGCAATACTACTAGTCGATCAGATTAGATAGGTCAATTTTATTGCAATTGTTGTTCACAAAAATGTTTTTGGAGCGTATTTTAAAATATTTTATTTGTTTCACACCAAACTTTAATTTTTGTCTCTTTCTTTATGAAATCTTACATGATCAGCACCCAGGGGCAAGAAGACGGGGTCTGAGTCGGCGGAACCAGAAGAACAACATGCCTCCCAGGGCAAGGACCACTCCTCTACCGAGGGCTCTGCTGCTGGCCCCAGTAAGTCCTCCAGTGGTTAATATTAATAATTATATTTCCCTAACTTTTCCTGCACCTTATTTTTTCCGAACTATTATTTCGGTTTCCTAATTCTATTTTTTACAAATTCTTCTTCGATCTAGACTATCTGTTTCTAAATTCTTGTTATCCCTGCCTCTAACTGCGTCTGCTATGACTCTCTGTACTACTACTATTAGTCTGTCTGTAGCTAAGCTTGCCCAGTTGGCCACTCTTTATTTAAAAGGTTTTAAATAAAACTCAGATTCACCAATAGCTCTAGCCATTGAGTCCAGTCCTTTGGGTTGTCCTCTTCTACTACTTCTAGTCTTCTTAATCTTGAGGCTTTTCGACAATTCCCACCAACAAAATGCCCAACCAGATTTTACTATTTTTGATAGGATAGGACATACTACTACTGTTGTAGGGATTCTGCACATACAGAACTTTGCACAAGAAAATAGGACGTTGGTGATGGGAGGTTGGACCTTCCTCACACCTCAATCAGAAGCCACCACAATCCCCTGACCGACTAGTTATAGTGTCTCATTAGCTCTCCGAACCCCCCCAAGATACCCAATGAGTAGACAACCCAGAACATAACACTCCCGACCTCTCAGTCGCGGAAGCAATGCACACCCTTTCGCTCACTCACTCGTGTAAGTCCACACCAAATACCACCGAGTCTATGTAAGTTCAAAAGGTTTATTTTCAACTGACAAGCTCTGTACGTTGTTCTATAATGCAGCAGCAACAGCAAAATGCATAAGATTAAAACACTAAACATTGTTACACTTAGTTACACTTACAACTACAAGTCCATAGAAGACAAAAGGCGAAATCATGATAACTGAACAGTGGTGGAAGAACCACCCTCCCCTTGGTAGGAATATAGTTTATATAAAATTATAAATGAAGATCTCTGAGCGAATTCTGGGGACCCCTCACCTTAGAAGAACCTAGTACTGGTTACATCATAAGCTCTGCAAAGCTCTGGTTCGTAGAAGGGAATCTTCCGTCTGTTATGAGAAAAATGGTGCGCGTTAGTATAGTGCAAGCATTTCTCAGTCGTGCCAAAAAGTGTAGCATTTTTATGGATAAGCAATATGGACTAACACCAGAACTCCATAACAAAGTGGCTTGTTTTTCGACCTTGTACGCAGCGCTCAGACAGTAGCAGTATGAGCTCATGTGGGCTCAAAGGCGTCTTACACAACAAGCTGCGAGGTAACTTGCGCAAAAATAAAAGACACAAAGCTAAAATGGTTGCATGGCTCGGGGTAACTTAGCAAAGACTAGAATGACCCTAGGGACCATATAACACTACTAGTGTCTACTCTACTACCTGATTTGTACTAGTGATGTATGTTGTATATGTATTATGTATGTATTAACTTTTTTTTCAATCTTGCTAGTGAAAAATAGGGGGAGGTGTATATGGCATCTAAAAAATGTGTAATGTTTTTTCTAGGCGTACTACCGACCACCAGTACCGGGGCCAGCGGCGAAGGTGACGCGGCCGCTGAGGGTGCAGGAGGAGATGCGGCAGTTGCAGGAGGAGCTGCAGGGGGTGAGCCAGCAGCAGTGGCGGGCGGTGGTAAGTTATATTCCTAATCCTTACTTATTGACATTACACTCGCTGCAAGGGTGTACTGTATACTGTACTGTTGAGACTTATTAAGTAAGAAGTTGTTGTGAACGGTTGAAGAAGACACCCTTTACTTAGCATTAGCAATAGCATTAGCGGCGGGAGTGTACTGTTGAGTAACCAATGGCCTCTTCTATCTGACTTCAACTCAGCTGTGAAAGTTTTATGGAGAAGACTAAAAGTCAGATCAGATGACCTTGATGGATGGGTTGAACGAAAAGGGAAAGAAGGGTGGAAGGAGGAAGGACGGGCGAGATTTAATATTTATGACTGGCAGAGAAGGATACGTGGGATGCATGCATAGGTGGCTGATAGGAATCAGATGCATGGGTGGTGGAATGCCTGAAACTCCCACAAATGTTAGAGGCCGAGGTAGTGGGAGGATAGATACATACCACAAATGTTATGTACTGTGCTTGCTAGTGCTACTGTGCCACTATGTGTAGAATTAATTTGTCTTACTGCTTTGCTAAGAGTATATTTTACAATAGTCTTGTTTTTTCTTCTTGATATAGCTACTCCTTCCAAAGGGAAAGCAGACAGGAAGGAGTTGGCAGCCAAGGCCCGGCGCCGGAAGCTGGAGGCCATACAAATGGAATACCAGCAGCTGGTGGTTCTGGCAGAGGAGGAGGAGGAGGCAGCAGCAGCTGCAGCCTCCTCCAATGCCCCGGGCCCCAGCCACCCCCCTCCAGTGTTATGGCGCCACCGTCTGGCAGCTGCCTGCCGCCGCACTTCATTTAATAGCACTGCTGCCCCCCCCCTGTGGATGCAATTGCCGCGCATTGAAGCGCCGAGTGGCCCGCCTAGAGGAGCGTATTTGTGTCCTGGAGAGGCGAGCCCGCCGATGAACAGACCCTGTTGATTGCCCCTTTTTTATTGCTTATTTTGGTGGGTGGGAATCGGGCGTTGGGGTTTTCACTTTTGGACAATTGGACATTTAATTTGTTGGACTTTTTCGTTCCGGACAATGGACATTGGTTGGGGTTAGGGAGAGGGTTGGGTCAGGTGTTGTTGTGGGATTTTTTACATAGTTTATTTTTGTTACGGGATTAAATTATATATTTATACTTTACATACGATGTTGTTAATGTTTTGTGGGTGGGGTTACTGTTTTACGTCACACTGTTTCCTTGCTGGTGCAGGGCCACAGCCAGTGTTTGATTTAAATAATTGGCTGACTTAGTAAGACACAAACAGATAGATGCGGTACCCCTCACTGAGGGACTTGTCCTACTAGTACTGTCAGTCTCTCCTCCTAGTCTATGCATTCTGCAACTGGACTCAAAGGGGTGTGTGAAATAGAATTAATGAAAAAATTTCCATTATTAATTATGCCTCCCCCAAACTTCTTCTCTTACCTGTGCTTGATGTTTAACTTAGGCACGGCGATGGCTGCATGGTGATGATGGTTTTCTTTCCCAACATGCCATGGTTGTGGTGGTAGTAGTAGTAGACACTGGCAGTAGCATTTGCAAAAAAAGAAAATGAGACAGTCAGTCGCCTGAGAGAGACTGTGGGAGGAGTAGTAGAACGAAGTACAGTACAGAACTTACTGCCAAACAATAATATGCCAAAATACAATAAAACATAATGGTGGCGGGGATAGCCTAGTACATAGAGTTACAAACTCTAGCTGTGTCGAGTCACTCAACTAGGCCTACAGTACACTCGACACAAGCGTAACCGTTAGTGCTGTGTAGGAGGATGACAACAAATCCATTCAATGCCGGCAATTAATGCTGATGGATTAGGTTCCTTTGGTAAAAAAATTATCTTGCAAATATACTGCTCATGGGTGGGCATGCAGAAGAAGATCCTCGCCCTGCCTTGAAATTGAATTAGTGTTGCTTTTGCCACATCCGCCCCAGCAAGCGTGTGATAAATTATTGGTGTACATTTAATTTAGTCACACCTCAATAAGTCACACAGCCCGGGGGAAGAGGGTTAGGGTTTGATGAATAGTTGGGAAGGGGGTTTGGGGAAAGGTTTGACAAAGAAAAACAGTACGCATGGACAACAACAAAACACAATCTTGGCAGACGACCATATCCATAAATCTGTTAAGGGAGAAAAAGGAAATGCATGCATGATGATGATAACTTGATGGTTAATGATAAGTAGTACTTACTAACTACTACTAGACAATTAGACAGTACAGGGCAGCAGTATATTATGCAATTTGCCTTGCCTGTCTGCCCTCCGAGAGACCCGAATTACATACAGTTTCTGTTCTGTTGTACCGGCCCGGGCTTACTATTAAAGATAGCAAAGAAAATTCAAAAATAGCTGTAGGGATGAATTGAATTATAAGCAGAGAGCAAACATAATAATAACAACAACACACAGTAGTAATGATTGAAGACAAAAAATGAATCAAATTATTTAAAAGATGATGAAAGTTGATACTGTTACTGTATGTTATCCTGGTCAAAATGGGGAGTTGCATCTCGGCATTCCTCTTGGTCCTCCCTTCCATGGACGCTCCGGCCATCAATCTTGGGTGATGCCACTGCCTGCCTGGCAGATGTAGATTCATTGGTAAGGTAAGTGTGAGTTGTTTTTCCCAGTATAGCACAGGGTAAGGGCCGGCCTGTAATTGTAGATGGAAAAACAAAAGGGATATTGAAAAATCAAGTAGAAAAAAAATGCATAAATTACGGTGGAGTGCAACAAGAACACTTTCAGAGGCGGCATGGATACATCATGTCTACTCTAGTCTGTTTCCAGCATTAACCTCCAACAACAACAGGACAGAGCAGGCCCACGGCACCCGTGACCCATCCTCCATTTAGCGTACATTTTTTGACAGAGGCAGACAAAGCAGATATACAGCAACATAGCATTTTACAAATTAAGTGACTAAATCAATGCACCGCTGTCAGTCATACCACCACACTCGACTCCACCACTACACAGACATGTAGGTCTGCAGTGGTTGTTGTTGACTTGTTTACCTTTTATGCCACTCATGAAACGCCCTGAGTTATTCCATCAATCATCTCGGATCCTACTGAGTGACTGCGAAGATATTATGTCACTGTGGTCATCATCATGGTGTGTTGTCCAACTCAGTGTGCAGTGTACAGATTGAGTCCCCTTTCCATATTCAAAATGCAATGGATCGGCCTGCAGTAGAAGTACAAATTTGTTATTAAAAAACAAGAATGGAAACAAACATTGCATTGAGTTACTTTTAGTGTGTAGATTAGATAATAGTACACAATGAATTAACTTCATGCACTACAAACAACAACAACACAAATCACTCAGTCAGCGTCCAATGCATGTCATCATTCATTACCTGTTCCTTCTCATCTTCAGTTAATGGGCAGTCTCTCTCGGCTCGGAAAGGAGGATAGCTATAGTAGTCATCATCATGTTCCACTTCTTTTGGAGAGACTCAACGAGGCAAGATTTTCTTTTTTCTTCTATTATGCTACATCCAATCATCATCTGGCTTGAGGGCAATAGATTTAGGGCGATTCAGGAGGATGGAGGAGCAGGACTCGGAGGAGTGGACTGAAATGCAGACAGCTGAAACTCATATATGGCAATAAAAGACGAGAAGACGGTGGTGATGGATTTGTTGTGATTTGAAGTTTCCAACCAGAAAGACAGACACACAAATAAAAGTAAATAAGGGAGGATGACAGTAAGAAGTGGAAGCCTAGTTGTCAGGGAAGTATAGCTCGTCCTCAAACTCTGGGGGTTCAACCAGAAGTAGGTAATCAGCATCTAACACGCTACTTCCGTCACCTGAGCCGCTGTCCTCATCTTCCTGCGTTGATTCATGTATTGTGTAATTCGGTGGTATAAATTGCTGATTCATTTTGATCATGGTTAACCTCTCCACGTTTTTGGGTGAGAGACTGGTCCTTTTCACTGTTACAATGGAACCAGCAGCACTGAAAACACGTTCAGAAGAGACACTTGCGACAGGGCAAGCCAGATAGTTTATCGCCAGCCTGCTGAGCACTGGCCATTGGCCCCTTTTGCCATACCAATACCGCAATGGGTTTTGATCAATGTAGACCTCTGTTGGGTCATCCAGGTAGGCCTGGACCATCCGGTCAATGTTCAGGGGTGCTACACTTTGTTCGGCCTCTTTTGTCTTTGCATCAGCACTGGACCTAGCAAGTCCTTGCTGTAAATACCAATCCTGTGCCGTTTTTACTGGGGCTGATGATCCGGTTCTTGCTGTTGTCGATAGTGTTGGTGTTGGTGACAGCTGTGAACCAAACGCACTGTCCTCAGGCTCTGAAGTTGAACTTGACGCCGGATGCCCTGCTGCAGTACTTGTTGTGGGTTTGAGTAGCGGGCCTTTAATTACCAGCCGTTCATTTTCCAATTTACTGGCTGCCTCAGCTATCCAAGTTTTGTACCGGGCAACATCCACTTCTGAAAAAGGGAGTAATGTCTTACTGTTCAGTGCCGATTTGTACCATGGATCCAGAATTGTGGCACAAATGTAATGTTCTTGTGACAAAATCTTAGTTTGCACCCTTGCATTTTCAGTTAAGCGACATGATAAGCTCTCCACCAACTCATATGCTTCTTTTTTTCCTCCACACCTATGTACGCTTCAGACACCTCCTTCAGCTGTTGCTCTAGCATGTGCAACAATGGGATAGCTTGGCCCATAGTACAGTCCTCCTTGCTGACTTCACGTGTGAAGACCTCGAAAGGAAGAAGCATCTCTGTCAGGCATTTAACTAGGCACCATTGGTCCATCTGAAGGGTCATGCCTTTCACAGTAGCATCCGCCCTTCGCATGACATATTCATTGATTGGTCTGTACTGCTCAAACAGACGGTCAAGCATGTAATACGTTGAGTTCCAACGTGTTGCCACCTCCTGGATGAGTGCTTTGACTGGCATTCTATAGTCACGTTGAATGATCCTCAGCTGCTTCCGGGCTTTAAAAGAATGGCTGAAATGAGTGCATATTCTGCGGCAGGTGGTCAGTAAGTTGCTGACTATGGGTTCTTTTTTCAGAAAGTCTTGAACTATAATGTTAATGCAGTGCGCCAAACACGGGACCCTGAAATAGGCACCAACCTCCATGGCCTTAAGTACATTACTGCCATTATCCGTGGCAACAAAACCAATGTTAAGCCCTCTTGGGCGCAGCCATTCAAAGACCTTGCTGTTAAACTCTTCCAAAATGTTTGCAGCAGTATGAGATTTCTCCATGGCGAACATGGCTACAGTTGCATGTTTCCGAGTAGCATTAAAAATCTCAGCTGTGTCAACAGCACCTACTTCAGATAGCTTTTCTCTAACCCCCACAAAAGAGACCCAGTGTGCAGTGATGCACATGTAATCAGTGGCTTGGCAACTGGTCCACATGTCTGTTGTCAGGTGGATATTGTGAACAGCACTCTGCTGCAAAGCTTGTCCAACCAATTCCAGCACATCGTGATGTAGTGCTGGAACAGCAACTCTGGCAAAATAGGACCGGCTGGGAACCTTCCATTTAGGGCAGATGGCTGACACAAATTCAAGGAAACCCACCCTTTCCACAAATGAAAAAGGGAGAAGGTCCAGCGCTAACATTTTAGCCAGCTTCGCATTGTACAACCGTGCCGTTGGGTGGTTGTGTTGGTACTGCCCCTCCGACCTAAGCATGCTGTCAATGGTAGGCTGGAATATTTTCCTTTGTGGTGCAGCTGTCTTCTTGAACCCAGTTAGGCTCAACGACGATGCACTTTTTCTCATTGCAGTACTCGGTTGCCTTGGTGTCTCAGGCTGACTCTTACTATGGTGCCACTGAGATGTTGCTGAGGATGTGGGCGGTACCACTACACTGCTGGGGATAGGGCTAGAAATGTCTCCCTCTTGTTGACCTTCCACCGCGATCATATCTTCCCCTACTTCTTCATCCCCAACAACAGCAATGGGTCCAGTTTTACTTTTTTCTAAGTGAAGTAGGTGAGCCTCCCACTTGATACTGTGGTGTTTTTTGAGATGACTTGTTTGGTCTCCGGTACGATAGTTTGTACCAAGCTTACCCCGCCTAACAGCCTGCCGACAAATTGAGCATATAGCAATGTTCTCCTTCTTACTGCTAACTGAAAAGAAGTCCCAAACTGGGGAGGAGAACTTTCTGGCGCTGCTGGAGGTGCCACTTTCAATACCAGATGAACTGGAGGGTGTGCCTGGAATTTGACTCTGTGCAGTTACACTACCACTACCTACTGAGGTGGTGGTTGAGCTGGATGTAGGTCCCTGCCGGGCCTTTGCAAAGGCAAATATGGAAGCTGGAGGTCGTGTTGGTGTTACCTGTGTTGGTGGTATCCGTGCTACATCCCTCGCAGCGATTTTGGATAGTCTAATAATGTTGGGCTCCATCTCCTCTGGCCCGGGAGTGATGTTCATGATGACTGGCTCTTCATCATCATCACCCCCCTCGTCTACATCTACCTCCATAACTCTAAGGCTTTCTGGAACCTTCCTTTTCACTAGCCTTGTCTTGTGGCGTGCATCACTCTCAGACTGAGCTGGTGGCTTCCAAGTGGCATCTAGATCATCAGAAGCGGGGCTTGAAGAAGAAGTTGATGGACTAACCCTCCTTTTCCTTGCTGGGGGTCTGGAAGACAATGGATCTTCTGAAACAGTGGTTTGCTCCTCTTCGTCTGCAAAAAGCTCGATTTCCTGAACTGCCCCTACTTCAGGTGGAACAACTACTATTGTGGGCTGTGGTTGCGGCTGTGGTTGCTGCTGCTGTTGCGGCTGTGGTTGCGGCTGCGGTTGCGGCTGCAGTTGTGGCTGTGGTTGCGGCTGTGGTTGCGGCTGTGGTTGCGGCTGCGGTTGTGGCTGTGGTTGGGGCTGTGGTTGCGGCTGTGGTTGCGGCTGTGGTTGGGGCTGTGGTTGCGGCTGTGGTTTCGGCTGCGGTTGCGGCTGTGGTTACGGCTGTGGTTGCGGCTGTGGTTGCCCACTTATCTGCTGAGTTTCCGCCTGCGAGTGCGTGGATTGGGTACTACTTTGCGATAATGACATTTCAACATCACTGCTCGTAAGTAGACTGGCTAACTCTGCCACACTCATGGGCTTGGGCCTAGGTTGGTGGGGTGGGCCCGCTGATGCGGAGGTGCTGTTCCCAGCTTGGTCCCCGCCGGACACCGCTGCTGCAGGCGTAAGTTTTTTTTTCACAAAAAACACATCGGGCGGCACACCAGTCTTGGCAAGTGCCACTTCCTTCTTCTGTTCCTTCTTCTTCTCACTGGCAACTTTCTTGGTACTGGAGGACCTGGTACCTTTCTTTGGGGCCATCTTCTTCAGATGTCAGCAGGACGCAGGTGCACAAGTTGCAGAGATGTCTGTGGTCACACGTGGACGTGACGTGGTGCGCAGCAGGACTTCTGTCTGGCAGTACAACGGGTGATGATGATGACACCTCCTCCTCTGTCTTTTTGTGCACCTAAAAGCAAAGAAGCCAGGAGAAGAACATCAGTGAAATGTTGCATTTGTTGTTGTGGTTCAATTACTACTAGTACAAACAAACAAATAAAATATATAACTTAGTGTAGCCATTTGTGAGACTTTGTCAACAAGGGCTTTCATGGTACACTGTGTACACTCTCAGGAAGGATAGGAAAGAAGAGGAACAACAACAAAAATACAAATGTAATGGAAGTGCACCCTGTTTGGCATTAAATTATTTGCTCATCACATCATTCAGGGAGCTGCAGCTGGCAAAGGGGATGGATGGAAGAGGTAAGCCAAGAGGAAAACCATGCAGGCCTAAATGGCAAAAGCAGCACACTTATAACTCCCACCAGAAATGGCCACCAGCCACATGGACACTCACAAATCACATGTAACAAGCAGGAGGCCTGGAAAACAATGTACTGAAAACAGGCCTATAATAGCCAGGCAAAGGCTGCATGCTAAACCACACTGCTTTGCCTGTAATGCAATAAAATGCAAAAACGAAAATCCACAGGCCTAAACAAGGCCTGCAAGGTACACAACACACCGCACACACAACAAAGGCATTTATTTAACACACACCCAAACACTGAAATACACCCAAAAATACACATTTTGCAATTCAATCCAATGCCATCCATGCCCTAAATGATGTTTAAATTCAACAGAACACACAGAAACAGTTGTTTCATGCACCCCTGACTTCCTCTGAGCCTACTGGATGAAAGGCCTGTTGGCAGACTAGGCCACAAGCTTGCAGGCCTATGGATAAAAGCACACTACCGGGCTTCAAAATGGCCACCAGCCACATGGCCAGGCCCACAACACCAAGAAACTGAAGACAGACAATGCAGGCCTCTGGCAAAAAGCACACTGCCTGGCTTCAAAATGGCCTCCAGCCTCATGGCCAGGCCCACCACAACAAGAAACTGAAGACAGACAATGCAGGCCTATGGCAAAAAGCACACTGCCTGGCTTCAAAATGGCCTCCAGCCTCATGGCCAGGCCCACAACAACAAGAAACTGAAGACAGACAATGCAGGCCTATGGCAAAAAGCACACTGCCTGGCTTCAAAATGGCCACCAGCCTCATGGCCAGGCCCGCAACAACAAGAAGCCTAGGCCACAAAGGAAACACATGCAGGCCTATATGGCAAAAGCAGCAAACGTATAACTCCCACCAGAAATGGCTACCAGCGACATGGACACTCACAAATCACAAGCAACAAGCAGGAGGCCTGGAAAACAATGTACTGAAAACAGGCCTATAATAGCCAGGCAAAGGCTGCATGCTAAACCAAACTGCTTTGCCTGTAATGCAATAAAATGCAAAAACGAAAATCCACAGGGCTAAACAAGGCCTGCAACACACCACACACAACTAAGGCATTTATTTAACACACACCCAAAAACTGAAATACACCCAAAAATACACAGTTTGCAATTCAATCCAATGCCATCCATGTGCCCTAAATGATGTTTGAAATAAATAAATACATCACACAGCAAAGGAACAGTTGTTTCATCATGTTTCATCTTGCACCAACCCATGACTAGCTCTGGGCCTACTGGCTACCCACATCTATTTATTTTTAAAAATGATGAAAAGTACCAAAATTGTAGTTGCAGCAACTGCAATGCCCCAATCAAACAACACCAACTTACTTGTAAAATCTCAAATCCAAAAGTCCTCAAATCCAATGATAATGATGCAGCAGACACAAAGAGTGATCCTTCCAGCTCAAATCCAAATGAAAAATGAACAGGAGATGGACAAAGCACTGGGAGGAGCCTGCTGGACAGGAACAGGAAGTAGGAGACTCTGTGGCACTTCCTCCCTCTCCCCCCCAAAAAATTTGACAAAAAAGGACAGCCAAATATCAATCTGAGGAGTTTTTTTCATCCAAATCATCATTTTATAGAAGGTTTTATGCTACTCGAGATATTATTCTTCTCCAGATTGAAAATGTTGCGTGTTCGGGATTGCGAGCTTCACCAACATTCCGCCGGATGTACGATGGCGCGCCCGAATGACGTGTTCTAGATTGCAATCTCTCTCGTGGTGCACGATGGTGCGGTGAATGACGTGTTCGCGATCGCACACTCTTGCGGTGTCCGATGGCATGGCGAATCACGTGTTCGCGATCGCAAACTCTCGCGGGATCGCGCGGCCGGCTACCGAAATCTCATGGCGCACGCGAACGGATAGGAAAACTCGTCGGCGAATGCAGGAATCCCAGTAAGTCGCTATCGCGCGCGCTAGAACACATTTTTAAAGCGCGCACAAGAAAATAATTCTGCTACACCGCGGATCGCGGAATTGTTGGCAATTTTGCGTTCTCCGCGGAACGCGAAATTGCCTAAATTCCGCAAATTCCGAGAGCGGAGCGGAATTTGACGCCCAGGCCTAGTCTCAAGACATTATCTCCTTTGGTGCGTGTGTTGTCCAATGAGCGACTAATGCACTACCTCCCTGGTGTGGGCAAGGGGCATTGGCTGACACCAGGGAGGGATGCCTGAAATCTTTTCAAAACACTCTGGGGAGACGCAAAAGCAATTCCAAGTCTGTACCCGCCCCCCCTCCTGCCCATCTGTGACGTTAGCGCACCGTGATGTGCACTGATGTCACAGTTTTCCCTCAATGGAGCTGAGGAAGCAGCAGGGAAGGCCGCACTCGACTCTGGTGGGGAAAACATGCCGAAAAAGTCCTCTCCAGCTTTCAGGGAGGTCTTGTTTGAATGGGGATAGTCTCCCCTTTCAAACGAGGCCTTCCTGAACGGGTTTACTGGCGATGGATCGTGGCCACTCTATGGTCCACAGCCAATAAACCACACTAGACACCAGGGATGTCATCATTTTTTACCCCCACAGGTTAAAAATAATGAAAAATATATATACAGCAAAACTGACAGGGGGTCAGCCTCCTGCTCATGGGCCGACCCCCAGAGGGGGCTAATTTTTTCTTTTTTTTTTATAGATGTGTGATTGCCTGGGACCACAACCGGTCCCCAGGAAATCGACACATCTATAAAAAAAAAGTGTTATATATACATACAGAGAGCGACCTTTCTCACTTTATAAATATATGGCATTCTCCCAAACTAATCAACAGTATCCCCTATGGGGAGTTACTGCGAATTAAAAGGAATAACAGCAGGGAGGTGGACTTTCAAAAATATGCAGGTGAATGTATAGAAAGATTCAAAGCCCGTGGTTATGGTGAACGAACATTGAATGAAGCACTAAAGAGAGTGAATCTTATCCCCAGAAGTAAATTGCTAGAAGAGCAATTGAAAGGTAGAAGGAAGGAATGTGGTTTTTGCATGATAACAACATTCTCGCAGGACTCAGAACTACTGCGGACCATTTTGCGCAGAAATTGGAATCTGTTAAAAATGGATCCGATAATTGGAATGGATATTCCAAAACGACCATTGCTAACATTTCGAAAAGCAAGGGCCCTTCGGGATTCCCTAACGAGCAGTTATATGAGAAAGGATACACCTAAGCTGTTCAATAGGGATCTAAAGGGGTTTTATCCCTGCGGGAAGTGTAAAGCCTGCACAGGGCGTAAGAGAGTCCTAATATACCAGGTACCAGGGGTAAAGAAACCTAAATACATCAGTACATTTATCACATGTATATTGCCTTGTTTGCCCTTGTGGGCTCAGGTATATTGGAAGTACCATCCACCAGACTAAGATGCGTATCTTAGAGCACTCAAGGGCAATCAAAAACGGGGACATGACATACCCGGTAGCTCGCCATTTTAAGACCAAACATAATGGCGATAGGTCTCTCTTAACTTTCTTCGCTATTGATCATGTACCACCGAACCCAAGGGGTGGAGATAGGGTTATCAGTCTGAGAAGACTGGAATCCAGGTACATAATTGATCTCCAGACTAAAGTACCTGGCGGTCTGAATTCCAATGAGGAGCTTACTGTGCACTTGGGGGAATAGCTGCATAATTCCATGGCTATGGGATTAACGAAAACTAGTATCTGTACCTGATTTTGAACTTCATGAAATTTGACAATATTTTGGGTATGTTTATGATTATGCAAAGAAAAAATGTATTGTATGCTCGATGGTTATACTGAGAAAGGCAATAGAGTATTTTTAAGCTTTTTTAGCTTTTTTAGCGTTTTGAATGTGCTTAATCTTAGTATTGTCATAACAACTGTCTTAAAGCCCATTCAGGGCAGGATGCTGGGTGAACTGTTTGACACTAATGAAATTATCAAACGTGTGAGCACTGGGATTATATGGTTGGGCCCATCTGTGGGCTATATTCTTATTGAGTGACACTATATAGTGTTTATGAATTTTACGTCATATATCCACTCAGGTACATTTGTGCACTTGCTCAATTGCGCGTTTGAAAAGAAGAAATAGCTCTGTGCACATTACAAGATGTCTGCCATCTACGGCTGGAGTTGTCTTTTCTCAGTGTTTAGTAAACATGTAATTGACATAAAAGAGGGCCGTTTCTGGCGCGCCATATTACCATCGATAAAGGCGTTTGCCGAAACGCGTCTGGTTACCGTGAGTCCGTAAAATAAAACTTTGGACTCGCCCCCGTGAGTGCTTTCTTTGTGTCTGAAGAAGAATACGAAGCTGGAGCTGTTATTATTGTGGGCACACCACCCGCGAAAAAGCACCCGCACGGGATTGCACGAAGGAGGTGAAACGAAGGAGCTGCGAGATTAATCTTCGTGCTCCGCCAGCAAGTTCTGCACCGTATGAGGAGGCAAGTGTCTCAGGTAAGAGACTTCCCACACGGGACTGCTAGCTTGCAGGTAGTGCGAGGGGGCTGATATCCAAACAATTTGGATATTCCGGTAACGCATGCTTAAGCGACAATGTACAGTGATGTGGAACGCGATGAGGCGGCCCTAGAAGTTTTTAAAAAGAAACCATCTACAGGGGCATTGGCGTCCCGAGAAGGCAATCTGAAACCCACAACCTTGTCAACTCAGTTCATGGCACTAGAAAGGCTGTATGAGCGGGAGATTCGTAAATGGTGGGAGGGAACATCTCTGCAACACTATGTCGAAGCAGGAAGGGTCCCGAGAGGCCTCCGAATTTACACCATCCCTGCCTATGAAAATCCTGATCCTCAACTGTTACAGGAGTGGTCAGAGCACACGGCCGGCTCATGTAAAGGGATGCTCATCATTCTTATTAAATTTGCTTGGAGTGATCATGCGAAAGCTCGTAAAGCAATTGAGGATTTAGAAATCGAAATTGGGCAAAATTATGAAAAGGATAGACAAGAGGAACTGAGAAAGCATATGTTGAAACGTCTGAAAACTTATGAAGGAAAAATCCGGTCACGTAAACAGGAGAAGTTCGAGCGTGATGAACGCGATTATGCGTCAGGCAGAATATTGACTTTTGCAAAGAAGTTTGATGCACCGCGGAGGGCTCTACGAACAAAATCGGTGACGCAAGCCACAGGTCAACTAGAGACCTCGGAGTCGGAGGTGACTACCCCGGAACAGTCTGAGGATGAGAATGGGTCCTCTGAAGCAACTGGGAGTAAACTAGCGTTTTTTCACGACGAATTCCAAGTCATTCGACAATCACGGCAGCGGAACACAAGAGGCAAACCTCCAGAGGCAAAAAGCGGAGACTGACAAGACGAGGGGGGCAGTGGCGCAAAAGGGCGCGGGTCACCTATGGTGACAAGGAGAAAAAAGAAATTCAACAAGCGCCTTTGAATCCATCACCATTGGATAATCTCACCATTATTAATTTGACTCCACGGATTTTGACACGGACTAAGAAAGAAGTGCTGCAGCTTGGTTTTACCTTCTGCCCACAGAAGAAACTAGAGTACACACAAACGAGAATCGATTTATTCAAGTTTACGAGAAAACTTAAGCTCCATAAGTTTTTTAAACTGCGACCAAAGAAGCCACATACCAAGGGAGAGAGTGAGTGCCAATTGGATACAGACATTCTAGTTGGACATGATGCATCAGCATTACAGGCCTTGGAAGATCTGGGAAATGAAATTGTTGGTCCCACGGGGGAAGATGACCCGGTGGGATTTTTGGGCATTGAGCAGAGGAATGTGGCAACATCTTTCAAACCAGCTTCAACCTTTTTGCCACAAATGCCCAGTGATATCATTGATACGTTCTCGGATAAGGTTGCAAAGGAGCTCATGAATCTACGAGACTGTGATCATGTCTCATCAAAGAAATGTAACTTTACCCACGAGCAATACTTGGCGATTGAAGGACTCAAAGAAGATGCGTCCATTGTTTGTAAGCCCTCGGACAAGGGCGGTAATGTTGTGTTACAGACATTGGACGCCTATAATAAAGAGGCCTTACGCCAACTCGGTGATTCAATATTTTATGAGAAAGTGGGGAAAACTGTGTACAATATGAGTATTGTGGATTGTCATGTGCTATTGAAAAGTTGGTAGGAGAAGGGTAAGGTAGAAACAGAGGAGTATTTATTTTTGAGATGTTTAAATCCTGTGACCCCTTGTGTTTATCACTTGCCCAAGGTACATAAAGATGCCCTATTACCACCGGGGAGGCCAATTGTCTCATCGCAGGGCAGTCTTTTAGAGCACATTTCAATATACATAGATCATTTTTTGTATAGTTTTGTGGTGCAATTAAAGTCTTACATCAAAGATACTAAACACTTTTTATGACATATAACAGATGCTGTATGGCAGGATGGTGACCATATGATCGTGATGGATATGACAAGTCTATACACCTGTATATCACATCAGCAGGGTTTAGAGGCAATTTGCTATTTTCTGAAGAATCGAGCATTGAAATATTTTGAGCACAGTGAGATGCTCATAGAATTCTTAAAGTTCTGTCTGCATAATAACATCTTTCCGTACCAGGACCAGTATTATAAACAAGTATCTGGAACGGCCATGGGCACCTGCATCGCCCCCAGCTACGCAAATTTATTCGTGGGCTGGTGGGAGGAGCAGGAGGCCTGTACGGAGACCAATAGTGTCTGGACCAAAAGGGTTGTGGCCTGGTACAGATACATAGATGACCTTTTTCTGGTGTGGAGGGGGACAACTGAAATGGCGACAGACTATGTTCAAGTATTGAATAACAACAATTTGAATCTTAAATTCAATGCTGAAATTAGCGATAATCCTGTGAACTTCTTAGATTTAGAGGTCACTGTCATTGAGAACAAAATCTGCACTAAACTGTATCAAAAACCCACTGCGGGTAATTCAATATTGCATGCCCACAGTGGGCATCCTCCCAAACTAATCAACAGTATCCCCTATGGGGAGTTACTGCGAATTAAAAGGAATAACAGCAGGGAGGTGGACTTTCAAAAATATGCAGGTGAATGTATAGAAAGATTCAAAGCCCGTGGTTATGGTGAACGAACATTGAATGGAGCACTAAAGAGAGTGAATCTTATCCCCAGAAGTAAATTGCTAGAAGAGCAATTGAAAGGTAGAAGCAAGGAATGTGGTTTTCGCATGATAACAACATTCTCGCAGGACTCAGAACTACTGAGGACCATTTTGCGCAGAAATTGGAATCTGTTAAAAATGGATCCGATAATTGGAATGGATATTCCAAAACGACCATTGCTAACATTTCGAAAAGCAAGGGCCCTTTGGGATTCCCTAACAAGCAGTTATATGAGAAAGAATACACCTAAGCTGTTCAATAGGGATCTAAAGGGGTTTTATCCCTGCGGGAAGTGTAAAGCCTGCACGGGGAGTAAGAGAGTCCTAATATACCAGCTACCAGGGGTAAAGAAACCTAAATACATCAGTACATTTATCACATGTATATTGCCTTGTTTGCCCTTGTGGGCTCAGGTATATTGGAAGTACCATCCACCAGACTAAGATGCGTATCTTAGAGCACTCAAGGGCAATCAAAAACGGGGACATGACATACCCGGTAGCTCGCCATTTTAAGGCCAAACATAATGGAGATAGGTCTCTCTTAACTTTCTTCGCTATTGATCATGTACCATCGAACCCAAGGGGTGGAGATAGGGTTATCAGTCTGAGAAGACTGGAATCCAGGTACATAATTGATCTCCAGACTAAAGTACCTGGCGGTCTGAATTCCAATGAGGAGCTTACTGTGCACTTGGGGGAATAGCTGCATAATTCCATGGTTATGGGATTAACGAAAACTAGTATCTGTACCTGATTTTGAACTTCATGAAATTTGACAATATTTTGGGTATGTTTATTATTATGCAAAGAAAAAATGTATTGTATGCTCGATGGTTATACTGAGAAAGGCAATAGAGGATTTTTAAGCTTTTTTAGCTTTTTTAGCGTTTTGAATGTGCTTAAACTTAGTATTGTCATAACAACTGTCTTAAAGCCCATTCAGGGCAGGATGCTGGTTGTTTGACACTAATGAAATTATCAAACGTGTGAGCACTGGGATTATATGGTTGGGCCCATCTGTGGGCTATATTCTTATTGAGTGACACTATATAGTGCTTATGAATTTTATGTCATATATCCACTCAGGTACATTTGTGCACTTGCTCAATTGCGCGTTTGAAAAGAAGAAATAGCTCTGTGCACATTACAAGATGTCTGCCATCTACGGCTGGAGTTGTCTTTTCTCAGTGTTTAGTAAACATGTAATTGACATAAAAGAGGGCCGTTTCTGGCGCGCCATATTACCATCGATAAAGGCGTTTGCCGAAACGCGTCTGGTTACCGTGAGTCCGTAAAATAAAACTTTGGACTCGCCCCCGTGAGTGCTTTCTTTGTGTCTGAAGAAGAATACGAAGCTGGAGCTGTTATATATATATATATATATATTCACTGAAAAAACCATAGGTTTCAGGCACGTTATAGTTAGAAATTAGCATTTGAAAAACCTTTGAAATTCACTGAAAAACCATAGGTTTCAGGGACGTTATAGTTAGAAATTAGCATTTAAAAAACCTTAGAAATTCACTGAAAAAACCATAGGTTTCAGGGACGTTATAGTTAGTTGGACATTTCACTCATACAAAACCATAGAAATTCCCCCGTTATAGTTAGTTGAGCTAACTATAACTAGAGCCCCCGCAATGCACTGCTGATGATGTCACATATTACATCATTCATGACATGGCCAGTGACATCACTGATGACATCACTGATGACATCTCAAATGACATCACTGATGACATTACTGATGACATCATCCATGTGAAAATGTGATGCACCTCCTCATACCTTAATAAAACCTTTGATACACCCACTCTAAAATACAGACTACCATTTTCGAAACAATAGAGACACCAATACCAGTTACTACGTACGCACTGACTGATTCATAGGTCTACACACACATCCACTCATTCACCCATACAGTCACTCATACATGCAGTGACTCATCAATACAACACTATTATAGGCACTCATACACCTATACAAACACTCACACACCGCCACTCATCCAGAGTTACTCAAACACCTAGTCAGTCATGCAAAGAATCAATCACACTTCTATTTACTCACCTATACAGTTATACACACACAACCTCACTTATTCATACAGATACTAACATATACTTACTCTCTTATACAATCACTGATACAAGTACACACTGATCCATACAGCCACTCTCACAATCACTGGCTCTCATGTATAGTCATTTATATACTCCAACTCTCACATGCACTGTGTTTTCCATATGTAGTTATTTGGACATGTATCACTGAGATAGCCATTCACTCACCAACACACCCATACACACACTCACCCACCCATACAGCTGTTTCCACATGCACTCTTGAACCCATACACCCAGTAAATCAACCACTCACATCTATGGACAGAGTCACACACCTCCCATCCACCCACACACACACTCAGGCACCCATACAAATACTCACGCAACCAATTAATAACCCATATAGACACTCATGTAGCTACTCACCAACCAATGCAGCAGCTTACACAGCAATAGGAAGACTGATATAGACATTCACACAGTTTAGTCACTAACTCACGGATTCAGTAACACACATTTAATCACTCACTTATACAGTCAGTCATGCACCTACTAAATCCTCCATCCAGACACTTATACACCCACTCATTCTTCAATACAACTTGGCCAATATATATATAAGACATATTTAAACTTTACAGAAACACACAGTCACTGGATGATGTCATCAGTGATGTCATTTGAGATGTCATCAGTGATGTCATCAGTGATGTCACTGACCATGTCATGAATGATGTAATATGTGACGTCATCAGCAGTGCATTGCGGGGACGTGAGTTATAGTTAGCTCAACTAACTATAAAGGGCGAATTTCTATGGTTTTGTATGAGTGAAATGTCCAACTAACTATAACGTCCCTGAAACCTATGGTTTTTTCAGTGAATTTCTAAGGTTTTTAAATGCTAATTTCTAACTATAACGTCCCTGAAACCTATGGTTTTTTCAGTGAATTTCAAAGGTTTTTCAAATGCTAATTTCTAACTATAACGTGCCTGAAACCTATGGTTTTTTCAGTGAATTTCAAAGGTTTTTTAAATGCTAATTTCTAATTATAATGTTCATTAAACCTATTTTTTTTTCTGTGTTTTTAAATTATCATCCCATTCTCAACCTGGTCAAAACTGCAAATCTCACCACTTTTCAATCGATGCCTTCTGCCAAAAAAATCGCCACAAATGAGAGCCACAACTAACGCTAATGATATGCAAAGTAGGAGTTCTCGTGGAAAAAAAAACCTAAAACACCACTTCCCCATATTTTCAACGACCAGCCAAATCTGCAATGCGATCCAAAAACCAGGCGATAAGCCGATTTAGCAGTAAGAAATTAACATCAGCCTTTAACTGGTGTAAGGAGGGGGACTATCTACAGCGTGAATTGGACCCAACTCAAAGCCACATCTAAAGACCAACACGTGATACAGCTACTGATCATGCAACTCCGACATAATATCCTTTTAGTATCCTTGCTTCAAGAACTTTTTTGATATCAGTTATAGTTTAGTACAATGACCAAATTCATCTTCAAGTGCAAACGAACACTCAATAGCAGTCTACACTGTGGGCAGCAGAGCTCGCAATTCGATTTTTAAATGCTAATTTCCAACAAGAAGATTGTACTCAGAAAATACAACACTTTGTCAGTGTATTCTATACTTATTTCATCTTTTCATGATACGCCTACACTGCGATCAGTAGGGCTCACAATTAAAATTAGGTATTGATTCATTAATTACAGAGTCCACTAGGCAAGTAACTATCACAGGCCTAAAATCTACATAATACCCTTTTAGTATCCTTTCTTCAAGAACATTTTTTATATCAGTTATAGCTTTAGTACAATCACCAAATTCATTTTCAAGTGCAAACGAACACTCATTAGCAGTCTACACTGCGGGCAGCAGAGCTCGCAATTCCAACTTTGGACACGTGGTGCCACTAACCCTGTTCAACACAAGCCTGCGAGATATGGTACCACTAACCCTGTTCAACGCAAGCCGCGACACGTGGTGCCACTAACCCTGTTCAACACAAGCCGGCGACACGTGTTGCCACTAACCCTGTTCAACACAAGCCAATACCACATGTGGAACTGTGTCCTGAGTCCGGAATGGCAGTGACCCCAAGTCCGTGGCAGCGACCACAGCACCAGACTCCCTTTGGTTAGTGAAGCATATTTCCATATGCAAGGCCTGCGACACGTAGTGCCACTAACCCTGTACAACACAAGGCGCGACACGTGGTGCCACTAACCCTGTTCAATACCAGCCGATCCCACATGTGGAACTGTGTCCTGAGTCCTGAATGGCAGTGACCCCAACTTCGTGGCAGCGACCACAGCACCAGACTCCCTTCAGTTTTATTTGTTGTTGTTTTCTTTAAATAAAATGTTTTATATGTAAACCTATACATGACTAAGATTCTTGTTTGTCCAACCGCACAGGGACACTTCCGGGCCCAAGAACGTTGTTGGGGGTATGTTGGTAATGTGGGAAGAGGGTGCGTTACCTGTTGATGTGGGGAGAGGCAGCGTGAAAGGGGTATCTCTCACAGAAAGAACTCCGATATGTTTTCAGAAATGCCTCGGACAGATGCCAGCTGACGGACTGAATCACAAAATGGTTTTTCAATGCTTATGTAGTGTGAGTTATGAACAGTTCGCACCCAGGCACGCAGAGGGACAACTGCGGCCCGTCCGCTTGACTCACACACGCAGTACTACGACCCGTCCGCTCCCAAAGGAACAGCTGCGTAGTACCTCGCAGAGGTACAGGCACAGTAGCGTACTAGCTCGCAAACGTAGAGAGCTGTGAGCCGATGGACTGGCTTCTAACGGCATAGCTGTGAAGTGGTGATGTTGGGCAGACGGAGCGTGAAAGAGTTACCTCGCAGAAACAGAGCTCCCGTATATTAAATTGCCCCCGAGACCTTTCTTTTATATTTTCACTCGATGCGAGAAAGCGCGCTTTCTGGACCAAGACCTTTCTCCCTGCCAAATTTGGCGTAATTCCGTTCAGCAGTTTGACCTGTAGCCTTGTCTAAAGTTTCCTATGGAAAATCCATTGAGAAAACACGTTTTCACACCCCCCACATAGCTACCTGTCGCAGGCGTACTCGCTGTTGGTGTGCAGGTCAGTGGTCTAGTTGTCAACATGTCACGGCCACTCCCTGAGGGCAGGTTTGCACACACACCACACCCATCCGGCACATGTGTCACAGGCCATGTGACCACGCAAATATAATGGATCCACAACGTCACATCCTTTATTGCCGGTGGTGACTGGATGGCAGACGCTCCACGGGTATCAATCATAAAGACTCCATGAAAAATTGCGCAGAGGGTTAGTCGCAACCTGAGCTCTATGGCCGTCAGGGGCCTACTACCACGTGGCGCGGACTTGAGTTCCACAGGGTTATTGCCACCCGAAGCTGATGTGGCCGTCAGGGGCCTAGCACCACGTGGCGCAAACTTGAGTTGCACAGGGTTAGTGCCACCCAAAGCTGATGTGGCCGTCAGGGGCCTTCGACCACGTGGCGCGGACTTGAGTTGCACAGGGTTAGTCGCACCCTAAGTTCTATGGCCGTCAGCGGCCTACCACCACGTGGCGCTGACTTGCGATGCACAGGGTTAGCGGCACCAAAAGCTGAAGAGGTCTCCGCCATTGATGACTCAGGACTCAGAGACATGTGTAAGATCTGCCGGGCCGCGGAGCTTTGACAGGCACGTGGAGTGCCCACTGGTAGACACTCCGGTGGCAGCAGGTAATTATTTGGTCATGGATGCGCAGGGGCGGCAGTATCTCTCTCTCTCTCTCACTTCCCTCTCTTCACTCTCTCTCTCACTCTCTTCCTTCCTTTTCTTCTCTTTCTCTATCTCCCTTCTCCCTTTCTCACTCCTTTATTTCCTTCCCTCTCTTTTTCTCTCTGGCTTTTTTTTCCTTCTCTGTGTCTCACTCCTTTGATATGCGCATTACACACGTCCTTATTTTGTGCTTTATTTTCCAGGCTGTGTCGTCGACATTCATGGTCCCGACAGGAGTCTTCCGCCTTGTTGTTTTGTGTTCAGTTTGTTAAATTTAGTTTATCCTTTATATATACTTTAAAAAAAAAATAAGTTTGTTTAAAAAAAAAAAAATTCAATAAAGTTTTTGGTTGTTACTTAAGTGCTGTGTGACTCTTTCTCATTCTTATTACTGTTATTTCGTGGTGTCCACCATGGTGTTCAATTTTGGGGCAGTTATCACGGGAATACTGGTGATGTCTGCAGTTTGCACCAGCTTCTGAATAGTGTGTTATATTAATCTCAACTTTAGTTGCATTAAAGTGCTGATAATGAAATGCAGAGTAGGCATTCCCGTGCAAAAAGACACGAGGTGCACCTTTGCGATTTATTCTAAATACTAAAATCCTGTATTGAATTGCACTGTGTTAGTGGGTGCACTTACAGTGTACACACAAAATCAATGAAGAAATGTCATTGTATTTATATTGATTGGGAATAGTGGGTCAGGTGCTGGATCTTGGCGGATACACTGCCCAGTTTGTTTATTTTTCTGTACACGAAAAACCACATCACAACTTTGACAACAACTGCGATGCAAAACAAATTCCGGCGATAAGCCGCGTTAGCACCAGGGATTTTACACCTGCTTTCTGCTGCTGTTAAGCAGGACGACTACCTGCAGCATGAAAGGGAACACAGCCAAGAGCCCACCGAAACACCCACAGGTGTCATACAGTCAATGAGCATGATACCCATGAGGTCCACAACACTCATCGCAACAACCCCAGGACCGCCAACGCCCCCCGAACCCGCATCTGAGAAAGTGTGTCCGTGTGGTCATTGTGTTAGCATGATAGGCACGGGCCCTGCAACATCACAGTGTCAGCGGACGTTACCATGTCACCTCAGCGTTGGAAGTGAGCCTGGACATGTAGCTACGCATGCATCCTCCTGCATGCACAAGCGACGTGTGCTGGTCCGGCGTACACAGGTCAGCACAGGGGTCTGCCTATCCGGCAAGGGGAACGGGGTGTCTCGGACATGTCCGTGTTCAGGAAGTGCGTTAAGTGTGTCTCTGTGTTCTGGTGTGGCCGCCACAAGGGCCGCAGCAGTCGATGTTGTACAGTGGCATGCACCACCTCCAAACTGCAGTCTCACTGTGTGGTTGGAATGCCGCACGGCATGCGCGAATAGGCATTACAATGGTGTACCGTAGGAGTGCACGGGATACAACAGTGCACCGTTCAAAAGTGTGGGGGCTCGTGGGAGGGAGGAGCAGCTGTTTGGCAACGTAGCATACAGTGAACCCGCCCATGTGCCACGTGCTGGGCATCTCATCCATGATGACCAGGGTCGCAGACATCCCACAACACCCACGACCGGCCTTTGTACACATCCTGTATGAATGCAGCTGGAGAACTTACTGTAGGGATGAAAGGTTCTTTGTCTGAGCTATCTTGCAGTAGCACATCTGCTGCTCCGAGAAGGAACTTGCAAGTGGCCAGCCCCCCCTGACAGATACGATAATATTTGCATCCGTCTCCCTCACTACGCACTGCCCGATTTGAGAACAACGAGTACACATCCCACACTCAAAAGTCCTTCGCCGTAGTTAGCGTGCGTGAAATGGCCTTCACACGTACTCCCACCACACCCCTGCCCTGCACCCATTGCACACAGACCCGGCTCATTGCACCAAACTCTGCATTTCATCCACAAGACTGGCACACGGCAAGCCAGTGCAGCTACAAGCAGAGCCACTGACGCAATGGCAGAGCATCCCGAACACATGGTCGACTCCATGCACATCTGCTGCATGTCCTGGGTGCACTGCCTTTGGCAGTACTGCGGATCACTTACCGGCTGTGCTTCCGCATTGCAGACGTCACCTGCATTCAACCTGTATTGCAATGTCGCACGTGCCTATCCGAGTGGTGCATGGACGTGTGCCTCTCCAACGAGTGGGTAGCTGACATGGATTACGACAGGTGTGTGCGCCCCCTGTTGGCCCACGACCAGGACTGTCATGGTGATGCCCGTTTATGGCATGCATGGATGTTTGGCATGCATGTTGGGAACTGGGCCTGGGAGATTGCACGTGTCGTAGTATGCAGTGAGCAATTTGACCCACTTCCCGATTCTGCTTTGGTGCACATTGGGTACAGTGGTTGGAGTCAGCACATCTGTCCCGGTCAGCTGATGGATTACGTCGACGACATGTCAAATATTGTGGCCAACCATCACTCATTAGAGATAGTGGCTTACGCAGCTGCACTCGCGTTCATGGACGAGTGACAAGGTACCTGCAACCACGACTCGATGTGCCACATTGCACGTGTCCCTCCGCATCATTGCACGTTGTACATCTGGTCACATGTCCCAAAACAACAGTGGACATGGCTGCATTGGCGTCGAATCATGTCCGAAGCGCGGACAACCAACGCTGCTTGACACTGACGTGTGTTGGTGATGGACTACCCCGAGGTGAACATGGATGTTTTCCTACGTTCCTTATTCAGGCATGCTGCTGCATTTCTCTGCATATCGTGGCACTACTCTTGGCCGTACTGACACGCACTTTTTTTTATAAAGTTTCCACATTTCAAAAGCATGTAGGTTCACTTGGATATGCCTATAAATTGCCACACAGTGTGTCCCACCTATATAAGTCAGTAATTGGTGGCACCACTAAAAGATTGCATTTTATGTTGCTTGTTTATGTGTAATTGTCTCGTCCTGTCTCTTTTTTCTCCAACAGGTTTTTAATCAGTGTCTGTAATATACCGACACGTACGCATAGCACCACATACCTTAGCGCGTGTGTTGGATACTATATTCACGTGGCGTGATTTTTTTGCCACTCACATCCACTCACCTGGTCCTGAAGAAAGCCCCTCCATTTTGTTTTAGTTGGGCTGAAACATGTTGACCTCTACTTGACAACTAGGAGTAATTCCCTCCAGTAGTTGCCACACTTGTTTTTAAACAATACCCTGGGCTGTCATTAATAAACTTATCTGACAAGGATACCCAGAAGTATTTTTTAACCCACACTTATCACATTACACACCACACCCGCTCCGCTGTAATCAGGCGTTGTAGCACAACCGGGGGGCATTCGGCCACCCGGTTGGGACCCCAATGATGAAGCATGACACCAACTAGGTTGGTGTGTGAGGGATCTTTTAAGAAACCCTAGTGGGTCCAAGAGACAATTTACCCACAATAGTGAGGACACAAAAATTATTTTCTGTGGGTTCGTCCACATTGTTTAGCTTGGTATTGAGGGAATCCAATCCAAGGAGGAGGTCATAACATAACGTGTATTTGTAAAGTGCACATTTGCCTGTGGGCATCATTGAGCTGAATAACAGTTGTTTATTGTAGGTCATGGGAGGGAGGGTGCCAAAATGATTGTTACACTGGGTGCCATCAGTGCAAAAGGCTGTGATGATGGGTATGTGGCAAGGTTAAGTGATGCTGTGTCTTTTTTTGTCTTTTTTAGTGTCTTTGGAGAACCTGCTACTTTTGGAAAGAAGGCAAGGTAAGGTGACTTTGTCATTATTGCCTGTTGCACACATCACTCACGCATACTCCCACCTACTGTTTCAAATCAATCAGAAGCTATCTATCTTCTATGTAGAATAGTGTTTTAGAAGGACAGTTTTTAGGCACTAGCAGAGATGTCATCTCGTTGGATGAATGCAGCCCAGGCCCTGAATCTGGTTCTGGAGTCCAACTCTGAGGCAGCATCAGAGACTGAGACAGCATCTAAGAGAGAGGTTTGCAGGAGATTCTGTTTAGGAAAACTTTGAGAGATCCTTGTGAGATATACCTATTTGGACTCCCCGGGTATCTAGATTTCAGAAATGTCTGGGTTTGGTAGGTTTCCCTAAATGGCCACTGAGCCCAGGATCAAAAACGCAGGGGTTCCCCTAGCAAAAGTAGGTTGTTTTCTGATAGATCATTTTAATGTCTCCACGATAGGTTATGGGCCCTTCCCTGTCGTGGGCACTTGGCCCACCCACACAAGTGAGGTGGCATTTTTATCGGGAGACCTGGGGGAACGCTGAATGGCAGAAAATGTGTGCTGGCCTGGTGATCCCACAACTTTCCCACACAGAAATGTGAGGAAAATGTGATTTTGTAGTTAAATTTGAAGTTTACAGGGGATTCTGGGTAAGAGAACGTTGGGGGATCCAAGCAAGCTACACATCCTTCGACTCCCCTGGGTATCTAGTTATCAGAAATGTACAGGTTTGCTAGGTTTGCCTATGTGGCTGCTGAGCTAGCGGTCCAAAATCTAGAGCTACCGACATTGGAAAAAAGGGTCCTTTTTTCTGTGGAAAAATGCAACGCATCCATGTTGCGTTTTGGACCGTTTCCTGTCGCAGTCATTAGGCTTACCCACAGAAGTGAGATACCATTTTTATCGTGAGACCTGTGGAAATGCCAGGTCGACAGAAGTTTGTAGCTCCTCCCATATTCCATAACTTTCTGTTATAGAAATGTGAGGAAAATGTGTTTTTTTGTCAAAGTTTGAGGTTTGCAAGGTATTCTGGGTAGAAAAAACATGGTGAGAGCCATGCAAGTCACCCCACACTGGATCCCCCTTGGTGTCTAGTTTTAAAAAATATACAGGTTGGCTAGGTTTCCTTAGGTGCTGGCTGAGCTAAGGTCTAAAATCTAGGGCTACCCACAATGGAAAAAAAGGGTTTGTTTTCGGTGAAAAAATTTGAAGCATCCATGTTGCGTTTTGGTCCGTTTCCTGTCGCAGCCACTAGGCCTACCCACAGAAGTTAGGTTCCATTTTTATTGAGAGACTTGGAGTAATGCTGGGTGGATGAAAGTTTGCTGCTCCCTACAGATTTCAGGACTTTCCATCACAGAAATATGAGGAAACGTGTCTTTTTAGTCAAAGTTTGAAGTTTGCAAGGGATTTTGGGTAAAACAGTGGCGAGAACCATGCAAGACAGCCCACCCTGGATACCACTAGGAGTCTAGTTTTCAAAAATGTACATGTTGGATAGGTTTCCCTTTGTGTTGGCTGAGCTAGGGTCCAAAATCTAAAGCTACCCACGGTGGAAAAAAGGGTCAGTTTTCGGTGGAAAATGCAGTGCATCCATGTTGCATTTTGGGCCATTTCCTGTTGCGACCATTAGGCCTACCTAGAAAAGTGAGGTCCCATTTTTAGCTGGAGACTTAGGGTAATGCCAGGTGGATGGAAGTTTGTGGCTCCCCGCAGATTCCAGAAGTTCCCATCTCAGAAATGTTAGGAAAAGTTTTTTTTTAGTCAAAGTTTGAGATTTGCAAGAGATTCTAGGTAAAAGTGGTGAGAGCCACATTAATTCAGCCCACCCTGGGTACCCCTACGTGTCTAGTTTTCAAAAATGTATATGTTGGCTATGTTTCCGTAGGTACCAGCTGAGCTAGGGTCCAAAACCTAGAGCTACCAACACTGGAATAAAAGGGTCTGTTTTCGGTGAAAAAATGCAATGCGTCCATTTTGAATTTAGGGCTGTTTCCTGTTGTGGCCACTAGGCCTACCCACAGAAGTGAGGTGCCATTTTTATCAGAAGACTTGGGGGAGTACAGGGTAGTAGAAAATGTGTGATTACCCATAGGATTTTGCTGCATTTCTGCCTTTCAAATGTAAGCCAGTGTATAAAAAAATATGACATTTAGATAAATACCCTCTAAATCCTAAGCTAGTACGGATTCCCACTCAAAGAGAAATACATAGATTTCCTACATTCCCATTTTTCACTCTGCCTATTTCACTATATGAATTGGTCTATACTCTGTACTCAATGCAAAACCATTGCACAGTGCAGCTCGGTTTTTGGCTCTGGGTACCATGGGTTCTTGGAGAGCTTGCAAACCCTATATGTTACCGCAACCAGAAGGGTCTAGCAAACATAATGGTGTATTGCTTTTGTAAATCGGCCCTCGTGACAAATCATAGATGAAAACATTGTTAGAAATGCTCTTGTTTTCCTACTCATTTTCAGTATTTCTTATTTAACAGGTATTTTCCTTAGGAAAGCCATGAGGGGTTTACACATATGACCCCTTGCTGAATTAAGAATGTTTTCTACTTTTCATAAATCTATAGCTTTTCTAGATCACCTATGGGTTTCACACTCTTTTCTGACACAAACTAGAAGTAGGTTGAGAGCACAAAAAATAGGGAAAATAGGCTACCTCTTAGAAAAATGCCAAAACTGTGGCACAAAATTAGGTTTTCTGATTCCGCTCTTCATGTCCTTGAAAGCTTAGAAGATGGAGACTTTAGTACAGTAAACTGTTTGTGTATGCCATTTCTAGGAACAAAATCAGACACTTTTCTCTGGAGAACCTTTTCCCTATTTTTTGTAACTCAAATTGTTGCTATATTTTGCCCATTTTCTTGGTCCCCTCCAGGAGAATCTACAAACCCAGGGTACCATTAGAATCCGAAGGATGTTGGAAAAAAAGGACACAAATTTGGTCTGGACACTATGGGGCCGATTCCGATCTCGGCCGGTAGGGCTCCGAATCGGATTCGGCTTTACCGGATCCGATTCGGAGCCCTATTTCCCGACCGATTCGTACGCGCGTCCGGGCGAGCGAGTACGATGCGAAATCGCCGACCGACTCGTCCGGGCGTCCCGACCGCTCCGACCGACTCGTTCCTGGGTCTAACCGCACCGACCGACTCGCTCGGACTCGACTCGCACCGCGCAATGGAGACGTTCGCCGGCCGGGTAAGTACGATGCGCGCCGCGAGCAGTCCGACCGAGCCGAGCACTCCGGCTCGAAAGAGCAGTCGGAGCCGTACTTTGGGGGTCCGTGTCGGACCCCCCTGCACGTGTAGCCGCGCGAGTCGCACACAGGGGGGACCCATGGGTCCCCCCTACCTGTGTGTGTACGGCGCGAGTCGCTTCGCCGCGTACACGCTGTAGGGGGCGCCTTGTCCGCCTCGCACCCATTCAGTCAATGGGAGCCCGCGTACGCGTTGTGACGGCAGGCTCCCATTGACTTCAATGGAGTCCGACCGAATCGAGTCCGATGGCATACGTGCGCATCGTACTCGTTCGGTCGGGCTGCACGGGTCCGATTCGGTCGGAAATCTCTCCGGGTCCGGCTCGGTCGGAGAGATTTCCGGCCCGAATCGGAATCGGCCCCTTTATGTGGAAAACAAGTTATAAGAACCCAGTGCACGCTACCCCAAATATACAAAAAAGAGCTTAACACTGGGGGGAGGGAACCCAACAGTTAAGGGGTTAATATTCTACCACCACCTCATAGGAAGTGGAAACTAATTCACAAATGGTAAATGGTCCTAAAGGGACCCTTTCCCCTTTGTGAATGTTTGTTTAAAAATTCATTTTTAGGTGGGTATGGGACCACTGCTTACTAATATAACATAATTGTAAAACATTTTATCTTGTTTTCCATTTAGGAAAATGTGTGGAATTAAAAAAAATGCTTTTGTTGAAAAATTATCATTGATATGGTCGTCTGCTGACCCTATCAGGCCCCCATGCATGTGATTGTAACCAATCGTAGCGGGTCTTCATGTGCAAACATATTAATATTCATGAGTGGGTCAAATTGTGACCCACTATGGTTATGTATTTTGTGAACTGACCTATTAATGAATAGGTCGGTTCGCAAAATTCAAATACGTTCAGTAAAAGTAGAAACGCAAATTGCAACCAATTTCACTGAATAAAATTTTAGTACATGAGGCCATTAGTTGCTATTGCATACAGTCTAATTTAAATTGACCTTAGATGTTCGTGTTGCATGAGTAGAACTGCATTATTATTGTATCACATTACAATACATCACATCAATATTTCTGGTTGAAAAGAACTAATTCATACATCATATCATAATCCTAGTTTGATTTGCAGATAAAGGGGGATTTTAAATACCACTCTAAAGCTCATAGGATGCGGTAAATATTCAGAGTAAGGTCGTTCCAGAGCATAGACCAGCAGCCAAGATTCACTTATCTCCTTTTCTTTTGAATTTGGTCCTTGGGACAACTAGAAGGTTGACATTGTTGAGTCTAGTGGTTGGTTGCATTTATTTCTGCAAGTGGTCAGGTGAGGATCTTTCTAGGGTACCAAAGGTAAGTCATAGAGTTTTGAAAGCAACTGTGGCCTGTATGGGACGGCGAGGAAGACTTTTCTTAGTAGTGTATTTGCTTGGTGATTTTATTGGGCGTTTAATTTATAGGTAGACCATATACAGAGTCTGTATTGCAAATCCATTCTCATATTGATTGAGCTGTTTCAGGAGCCTTATTTGACAGACTTAAATATCTTTGTGTTGTGAGACCTTGAGATACAATTATAAAATGGTAACTTGCAATTAGATAAGCATAGTACGGGAAGGTAAGATAAGCAATATCGAGAGGTTCATTACAGCTTTGACATAACATTGGAAAAATTAGCAGGCCTGGGCAAATTTTTTATTACTCTAGCGTAATCAGAGTAATTTCAATATTTACGCATTACTCCAGCTTGAGTTTACCAAAATTACATGATTTCGCCAGCTTGAGTAATTCAGAGTAATTTGAGGCAAAAGTTGTACCACACGAGTAAAGGAATAAAAACGAAGCATGAGCGAGTGGCCGCTGGCTATTGCTGTTTGTGTCCTGTAGCGTTTAGTGCTATTTTGTTAGCGCAAAATGCATCCTTTGGCCCATTTTGGTCACAAAGGTGCATTTTGCACTAAGAAAATAGCTCTAAATGCTGGATTATGCTTTGAACATAATTGCGCATAATTATGAGTAATTTTGCAATAATTATGTTAGAGAGAATTACGCCAGTTATGCCCTTAGTGATTTCATAAATGCTATTACTGGTGCAGTTAGGCTCTTAGCATGCATTATTGCAGTCACTGCAAGGCAGTGGACTCCAGAATCTTTGGCAGGCCTGAGGATTTTAGTAGGGTGAATGGATTTTCAAAATGTCTCTTTGTGTGCGATATGATGTTAGGAGTACAGCTACCCTTCGATGGTAAAAAAAGAGGATTATGTAGGGGTCTTGAGTCCTTTGACTTTTGTTGCATAGTTTTGTGTTTGTTGTGATTTCTATAGTGCATTGGAGGGTTGTGCACATTTTGAGCACCTTTAAACAAAATGTGATCTTTTGTGTTGAGCACTCCCTTATGATTAGGAGTGTTTAAGGGGTAGTGCTGCTATCCAAAGCAAATTCTAGGGAGTGACTGTTTTGTCTTTATGGAGGGTAGTTTGTTTGTCTACAGCCTAGGTAATGGCTGTGTTCAGAGAGTTAAGAACGATGCGGCAGGAGAGGTAATGCTGACAGCTTAGTTGCAATTCGAAGACCTTCTTCTGTTGTACAGTAAATCGAGCGTTTTCTTTGTGCTCTCTTGTTTTATGATTGACATACAGAATGAGAGGTAAACGGTTATACGTTTTAATCGATGCAGGGACATCTTAAGGGTTTTAGGGGTCCTGGGACAAACATATTTTGGGGGCCCCTGTCCAGGACAGGGGCCCTCAAATTTATGATCTAATTTCAGCTCTTTCATGCCCTCTTTGGCTAGGTCAGTGACAGTGAACAGGCTCACTCGTCCAACTTTTAAAAGTGTTTTTATTTAATATTCAGGGATAGTGATGTGTGTTTTCAATATTGTAGCACTGCAGCAGCTCACTAACATTACTGCAGATAAACTCTGTAACACCCTCCCATTTCTCATATTAAGGTCCTGTTTTGATCTAAAAGAAACTTTTTTATGGATGTTGCATTAAACATACACTTTCTCTGCAAATTGTCTGTAATAGACTCTTACACATCAACCAATAATTAAAGGTCATCAAGGCAAGACTCTCTGTAGGACAGAACAGGCTCTATCAGGGGGGCCCTGAAAGGCTGGGGGCCCTAGGCTAAAGCCCACTTTGCCCATGAATTAATTCGTCTCTGAATCGATGTACGAATGATGAAAATAGCTCAGTTTTAGAATGTGTTTAACTGTCTCCTGTTATGGGGTGCTTAAGAGATCAATTGCTCCGCTTTGGGTTTACTGAAATGTTTTTATTTTTGGAAAAACATTAAATGCAAGATTGAACAGTGCCGAAAGCAGCTGTAACGGTGCCTTGAAAAATTGAACTGAGCTATATAGCTTTATTCCCAAAATGTCAGTTGAGCACATATTGACAATTGAAAACACAAGTTGAAATGCCTTGTTAGAAATGAGTGGGCACAAATATGTAGTTTGATAAAGCCTATTGGGCATGGTATAAAAAAGCAGAAATTTCGCATTAGGAATGAAAGAAAATGTCTGAATCGCTAGTTGCACATTTAAAATTCCAGTGTACCAATGTAAACCATTTCCAAATAGTGATTGGTTATTATAACTCGCAAAATAACAAATTGTAAATTGCGAATTATGCAGAATCGCAAATTGTGAATGTCATTCTGGCAGTGGCTAATCATCCCAAACAGACAGTAGTAGACCACAGGCTCATAACAGCCAAGGAGCGCAACCAGTAGAGAAACTGACCAGCCACATAATCTAATTGCACCATGTCAAGTTAGGACACACCAATGGAGGAATGTGCAAGAAAAGGGAAGAAAAGTTGAGTTAAAAGAGCTCCAAATACTTGTGGAAGGATGTGTTGCGACGATTTGGCAAATTATCATTTAGTGTACTGAGAGCAATCAAAAGAAAATCTGTCTTAACGTCCAGGAAGGGATTAATGATGTGTTTGTAACTCATTGCAACATTAATGAAATTCGTAACCAGTGATACAACCTTCACTACAGGATAAAAGAAAAAGGCACAAGAGGGGGGCCTTAAAAAAAAACTCCTCCTACAGCCAAGATGGAAAGAATAGAATCCATTTTACAACGTGCAACAACATTGTCAGGAGTAAGGGTTGTACGACAGAACAACGCAAGGAAATATGTTGCAAGCCTTAACCTCGTTGTAAAGGCTGTTTCCCGGAGTAAGCAGCATTGATACTTCCGTACCTCCACCAACAGGCACAGATAAGCGGTCATCCTCATTATCAAATAATTGTCACAAGAGTGTCCTAACATAAAAATGATTGTGTGTATGACGTCAATTATATTCTATGCACATGGGCCATTATATCCTGTTCTGCATATATAGAGATTGTTGAGATACATTGTGGTACTTGTATTCACAATAAATATCTAGGTTTGTAAAAGGTAGCTACAAACTACACTTTTGTCATCTTCAAGTGAACCATTGTAGTGAATGTGTTTCATCCAACTGTATTCTTTATATGTGTACCATGAAATAATATACTAGTATTGCATTTACAGTGGCTGTGTATCTATATGTCTGTCACTTGTACTGTGTAAAGTTCTTGTATTAGCTGAAATATTACTCATATGTTTAGCCTGTACTTGCCATAAATTTCCTCCTATGTATGGTTAAAAACTGTAACTCTGTCGCTAAATACCCTCGATTACCTCCTTGCTCTCCTTTTCTGTGCTGTCAAAGTTCCCTTTCAAAGAGCCCTTGCAAACAGCAAACTAATTTTGGAACAAATCAGATGCCTTCTGGGCACCTTTTTATACTTTGCACATAGTAATCTCCTGCTTCCACTTAGGGCCTGATTATGAGTTGCAAGCTCTGTATAGTAGCTTGCAAATGATTAATCAAGAATTGAATTTGCTCATATGTATCAGAATGAATCTACTTCAAATACTCTTCAGATGGGTGTAAATTTTTCAAAATGCAAGCTTTATGATGAAAAAAGATTTATCAAAGGGTACAAAAGAATAAAGCAGCACACAGTGACTGAGGTTTACAAATAATTCATTATTACAAACACCTCTTGGTCACTAGCGTGAGCATCTATTCCAAACAAAAAACAGATTTAGTCACAACTTGTAAATTACCTATGGAATTTTCATAAGTAAATTTTAGTCACGGATCTTCTATTCACCACACCTTTTTAATCTTTTCTCTTAGTGGTGTTTCATCTCTCACAATAGATAAGCTCTTGCTGATGGGAGTGGTTTTTACTCATCTTGATCAATCTTGAATAGGGCAAATCACTTGTTTCTTTTCTTTTTCTCACGGGTGTCTCTTTTTTCTTTCATTCTAATCTAATATTGATGTATAACTGATGGAATATTCCATTAATTCAGGGGTCATTCAACACTCTAACTCAACGTCCTGAAGATGGTCTAACGGATGCTTACACCATATGGACCGAAACGTCGACAACAACATCTATTTCCTCTGTGACTCACCCTCCTCAAGGAATTGTTTTCTGTGTTGATCAGTTTCTTTTCCTTCTGTACATATTGTTTGGAATAGATGCTCACGCTAGTGACTAAGAGGTGTTTGTAATAATGAATTATTTGTAAACCTCAGTCACAGTGTGCTGCTTTAGTCTTTTGTACCCTTTGATAAATCATTTTTCATCATAAAGCTTGCATTTTGAAAAAATGTACACATGTCTGAAGAGTATTTGAAGTAGATTCATTCTGATACATATGAGCAAATTCAATTCTTGATTAATCATTTGCGAGCTACTATACGGAGCTTGCGAACATTGTTCTGTATTCTGAATGTTGGACTGAGTGTACTTAAAGAAATCCCTTGTAGGCATAATTACCTGCTGATATATACACTACCCAAGCCTCCAAGGGTTTATTGGGTTCCCCACTTTTTCTTGTTGTAATATTGCACAGACAACTGTCTGTTGTGGGTCACTTTTTCAGAAGTGGTTTTGTTTTAATCGATTTTGATTATCTGTCTCGGTAGGCCTCATCAGATCTATGTCTGAGGCTGAGACTCTCTCTTATACTGATGAATACATTCTCCAAATAGCTGCCGGTCCGTCCCTGCTAGGGAATAGGGGCCCATTAACACAACTACCATATGAATCTGATCTGAATCAATTAGAAAGGTTGAAGAAGAAATTGATCAGAACAAAGTTGCACGCAAAATTTCTAACGGATTGTCTCAATGCAAACATAATCCCCACAGGGTTGCAAATCAGGAACATACCGATCATCTTCACTGAAGATGAAGATTTTAAAATAGGATTCAGTTACTTCGCCAACAAGTGCTCACGCACTTGGATGGTTTTAAGCATTGAGACAGCCATAAAACATATCAAGCTGCTTTCTAAAGAAATTGAGAATTTGGAGAACAAAATTAACACAGACTCCAGCATTACAAATACGAAACTCCTTTTAGACAAAATGTCACTAAACATAAAGGAGTTTGAAGAATTCGATGCGCATAAGAAAACTGATAAATTGCAAAAAGATAATAGGAGATATAGTAAAGAAAGAACCTATCCATATCTAGATAAGGATTTCTATCTCCCTCAAGGCCCTAATCAACCACCTCGTAAAGAACAATGGGCATATTAGCAAGACCGGCGATAAAATTATCGCCGCTTTAGCGGCAGGAAACTGCCGCTAAAACGGCGATAATGGGCTTGCTAATATGCGTTATAGAATTCCAATAGAAGCCCAGGTTAGATGTCCTGCACATCTAACCTGGGCTTCTATTGAATTTTATAACGCATATTATCAAGTCCCATTATCGCCGCTTTAGCGGCAGTTTCCTGTCGCTAAAACGGCGATAATTTTATCGCCGGTCTTGCTAATATGCCCCAATATTTTATGATACTAATTCTGATACAGGCAGCGACCAGACCTCTCAGAACTCATATCGTCAACAGTACGAACAACAGCCCTCTACATCCCGACAGGATTTTTTAGGACAGGATCGGAGGGGGTCGGGCCCCCCCAGGAGACAACGGGCAGCAAAACGAGGATGGTTTCGCAACCAGTATACACCAGGGTTCAGACAGATGAGGAACCAATATTACGAATGGTAGGCCCTCCGCAAACTATCCCCATCTTTAATCTCTCTAAACACATATTATCAGAATCAGAAATTTCTGTTCTCTCGGCTGGTCTTTCATTTGTACCAACTTGCAGAAATTATTTGTTACAAACAAAACTGGAACTATATAGATTCTTTCGGTCAGTTAGACTCAAAAACTTTTTTGCCAACAATTCATCAATATCTTCAGATGACACCACAGGCCTCCGCAATCCATCAACCTTTTTTCCAGCAAATGCGATGGTTGCAAAATAAATTGTAACATTCGAAAATGCCATCTTGACTGAAATAGACAATCTATTTAAGAAAACCTCATTTGTTCAGTACAATCTCACTAGAAATGAACAGAAGGCATTACAACATCGGCAGACCCTCCCTGAAACTGTCATTAAGCCACCAGATAAGGGCGGAGGCATAGTCCTATGGGACAAAGATGCATATAGATCTGAATTGGTTAAACAACTCTCAGTGGAAGAACACTATAAGAAATTAACACGCAATCCCACGAGTAAATTGGCTAATGTCATCTCTACCCTTAGTCGCGAAGGTCATGATGGAGGTTGGTTAAGTGAGAAGGAGGCTTCCTTTCTCATTAATAAAGTGCCAATGGTACCGGTAATATATGTTTTACCTAAGGTACATAAAAATGCAACTGTACCCCCCGGATGACCAATCGTCTCCGGATGTAATTCAATTTTGAAACCATTAGCCCAATACGCTGACTTTTTTATCCTCCCCTTTGCAACTGACCAAGTGATGTACATAAGAGACAGGACAGCGGTAATCAATATAGTTCAGAATCATCCTTTTGGTCCTGTCCATGAGCTTCTGGTTTCTATGGACATAGAAAGCCTATGCACTAACATCCCACAAAATGAATTTCTACTAATCTTAGAGGAATTACTAGAGGGAAGACCAAGGCCACATAATGTCCCCACTTCCTTCATTATTGAATGTGTAAGAATTTCATAATGCGAAAACATTTTCCTTTTTGAGAACACGTTTTATCAACAAAAACATCATTCGGTGGTTGAGATAGATAGATGACGTGTTTTTAATATGGAGAGGTAGCAAGGACCATCTCATTGCGTTTCATGAATGGCTTAGCTCCAGAAACCCTCATTTAAAGTTTACGCTGGAATCAGACACAAATAGCATGAACCTTCTAGATATTACTATCAAAGTAGACAAGAACAACCTTCTATATACCACATTATACACAAAGCCTACTGTGAGAAATACACTGTTACAATACAACAGCCATCACCCGCAGGCCCTGAAAGACGGTTTAACATTTGGGCAGTTTATGCGTTTACGCAGAAACTGCACCTGTAAAGAAGACTATTTTTTCAAAGCAAAAAAACTTAAAGAAAAACTGAAAGCATGTGGTTATCCTGGTAAATTGCTCAAAAGATCTCTTAAACGTGCATGGTACAATAACCGTAAGGCATTACTGGAGGTCAAAGGAAGACCAAAACAACCACAGCTAGTCTGTGTTTCAACGTTTGGCACCCATTCGAATAACATCAAGAAAATTATAAACAAGCATTGGACATTACTTACAGGATTACCGGAAATGAGAAATAAACCTTTGTTTTCCTTCAAGAGGGGCTCTAACTTAAAGGATCGTTTAGTTCATGCTTATGTAAAACCTAATACCAACACTATAGACAACATAAAACAGTTGGTTCCAGTAGTGGGTCACTACAAGTGCAATATGTGCACAGCATGTGGGACTACACAGACCACTAAGTCATTTGAGATCAATGGTATAAAGGTGGCACTTAAACAATTCTCAAACTGCAACACAAGCAATGTAGTTTATTGCATAAAATGCCCCTGCGGCCTACATTACATAGGCAAAACCACACAAGTTGTTAAGAAGCGTATTCTCCAACATCAATCGCGAATCCGCTGTAGGGTTGAGAATGCTCCCCTAGTGGAACATTACATTAAGACCAAACATTCAGAGAAATACATGTCTTGGTGGGTGGTGGAAGTGGTTAAACCATCCAAAAGACAAACTAGTGTGGACCATGTGCTGACTTTAAAAGAGAACCGTTGCATCTGTCGCACAGATAATATAGCTAAAGGCTTGAATTCAGCTACGGAGTGGCATACCTTGGCTTGCATTCTGTAATATCCTTTTCTTTAAAATGGCCCACATGTGATCAGGTATTCTGACCAGGTCCAATATCAAGTGGACTGCAATCTCCATTTACGTGTTGACATGTTACATCGAATTGTCTAAAAATATATATTGGACTAATGATTACAATGTGTTTGACGTTCAGATTGTTTATATGATCATTGAACGTAATGTACATTAGTCCCATATGAGATTTCTATCCAATGTGAATTGCTATACAAGAGAGTTGCATAAGGCTACAACATGTTTTAAATAGAAGGGGTGTGAGTTATGCCATCTCTAAAAGAAATGTATAATATAGGACTTACTCCGACTGTATGTAAACAGAATAAGAGTGCTTAGAACGTTACAGTCTGCAATTTCATTGTTACTCTGCCAACTACTGTTCCTGTGAACATGTAACAATTTACTGCAAAATACTGGCATGATATTAACGTAACTACTCTCAATGACATCTTAAGGGATAAGATAAATGCTATAAATGTATTCCACATGAAGCTAGAAATAATTCAATGTTGAGTGCCTCAAACTTTGTCACTTTTATCTGGCGCTTTTCTGTCTTCATTAACACACAAGTAACACTCAACTTGAAGGGAATCCATTAAGAATCATGGTTCGATGTCTAATTTAAAGTGTAGAGTGATGTCTTGCCATTTCACAGAATTTAACCAGTCTTCCATTGAGGAGGGCCACTTGCCGTCAAGTATTGCCCAGAAGTTAGTGTGAAAACATCTGCGAGATCTTGCGACAATGATAGTGTCGTAACACAATAATAGCTCATGTGTAGTGGAGGGTATGGTTGTTTAAAATAGCAGCTGTCCGCACAGAAGATCCACGTACATTGCACTGAATTCGAACCGTTTGTTCATTAGGAGGGTCATTGATTATTTTAAAATGCGTCCAGAGGTCTTTTCGTCTTCATATTAAATATCATATTCACTGAGGCGATATGGGCACGAGCATTTTGTTTTTCTCCCCTATATTTTAATAACAACTGAAGGTACATAATTAGAAATATAACAAGCAGGTATAATCACTGTTTTCTCCAGCTCTGTTTTAGCAGTTGTTAGCATTTTTCAACACTCCAATATGGCCGCCATTCCCAAATATTAAATGAGAGGAAGAAATATTGTCCCTCGTTTAGCCATGCGAATAACTGGTTGACATACATGGTTTATCCCTCCAATCTTTTCTAGTAATAAAAATAATTGAAGGCACATAGTTTGATATGTAACAAGCATATGTGAACACTGCTTTTACTGGCTCTGTAGTAGTAGCTGTGAGCATTCGCAATACTTCAATATGGCTGCCATTCCTTGAATATCAAAAGCAAGGAAGAAACACTGTCCTTTGTCTTTGCTCATTAAACAGTTTCTTTAAAATGTGGCTGCGCAAACACACTCCCACGGATGCCGACTGCAGGGACAGCAGCACGTCGGAGGAGCAGCACCCCACTTTATGATAGGTAAGCCCTGTCTCTCATGGGGTCTTTTTCAGTACTAACGACATGCCGTAACGCTTAGATCGAATGATTTTTTTTGTTCTCTTGTAGACGGTTGCCAGCATATGATGAAGCATATCCTTGTGGATTGCTTCTTGTGGGTCTCAAAATTCGGTAAGCAGATAACTGATTGGTATTGGGGACTCTGCTTATCACTAATATATATGCGCACCACAGTTGGCCAGCTAATGTATTTCGTAACAACCAGAAGCGACGCACTCGGTCATACATCGAGTTGGGCTTCCGAGTGCTCGTTTTTCAACACTGACACGCTGGATGTGCCTTACTCATGGCACATACATGGGATATCGCACAACTTACCTAACTACTCTGAGCACGCATTAAAGCTTGCCTTTACGGCTTGCATGTAGTTAGTTTTTAACAGTTGCACATATAATTTCACGTTCTTTATGGGCAGTTATCTAGTGCTAAATTACGTCAACAGTGTAAAGATTAGTCTTGCCATTTGAACAACTAAGGGCAAATTATTCTTTGGTACGTCACCTTGCGACCCTGGCAAATGTCGAAGTATCCAAATTTTTATATATCTCATGTATAGTGTATGGTATATTAGTCGACTCAATAACCTTAGATAGACAGTTCCAACATTTATTGCCCCACTTTTTTGTTGAGTGCTCAAATGCTAGCTGTCCTAGTAAACTACCGGAACACCGTTTTAGTACAAAGTATATGCACATTAGATGGTATGTTTGCTGTCCAGCAACCATCGAGAGGTCATTCTTTTTATTTCCTCTTTACAGTATGGACCTACATCGATGATAGCTTTTCAATAGCTTCCTTTCCGATGTCAGAGAGCAGAAACGTTTTAACAAAAAACAGATTTAGTCACGACTTGTAAATTACCTATGGAATTTTCATAAGTAAGTTTTAGTCACGGATCTTCTATTCACCACACCTTTTTAATCTCTTCATCTCTCACAATAGATAAGCTCTTGCTGATGGGAGTGGTTTTTACTCATCTTGATCAATCCTGAATAGGGCAAATCACTTGTTTCTTTTCTTTTCCTCACGGGTGTCTCTTTTTTCTTTCATTCTAATCTTTTATTGATGTATAACTGATGGAATATTCCATTAATACAGGGGTCATTCAACACTCTAACTCAATGTCCTGAAGATGGTCTAACAGATGCTTACCCCATATAGATCGAAACGTCGACAACCGACATCTATTTCCTCTGTGACTCACCCTCCTCAAGGAATTGTTTTCTGTGTTGATCAGTTTCATTTTCCTTCTGTACATATTGTTTGGAATAGATGCACACGCTAGTGACCAAGAGGTGTTTGTCATAATGAATTATTTGTAAACCTCAGTCACTGTGTGCTGCTTTAGTCTTTTGTACCCTTTGATAAATCTTTTTTCATCATAAAGCTTGGATTTTGAAAAACCTACACCCGTCTGAAGAGTATTTAAAGTAGATTCATTCTGATACATATGAGCAAATTCAATTCTTGATTAATCATTTGCAAGCTACTATACAGAGCTTGAAGACCATTGTTCTTTAAACTGAATGTTGGACTGAGTGTACTTAAAGAAATCCGTTGTAGGCATAACTACCTGCTGATATATACACTACCCAAGCCTCCAAGGGTTTATTGGGTTCCCCACGTTTTCTTGTTGTGATTATGAGTTGAGAGGTTAATTCCAACCCATTCGTAAACCCCTGTTTTTAGGGGTATACACATTGATAGTTATTTAATTTGTTAGGTATTTAACGGATTTGACAATTATTAGATGTGTTAAATAACCCAACCTTTGATAAATTTCGGCAGGTCAAACCTGTTGAAATGTAACGGGGAAAACTTTATGGTATTTATTGTATAATGCGGAATTGGGTGGTTAAACACCAAAATCTGCATGTTATTCCCTAACAACTCTGAATCGGTTGTATTTATCGCACCTGATAAATAACGTACCCCGTAGTAGTGTTATTTGCCATGTGTAATAAATACCACCACTACACATATTCAGGACCTTAATAGTAAATTCTGAGTGCAAAATATAATTTTTGTGATATTTGAAAATTGTAAATCATTAGTATATTTCACTGTGATTCATTATTTTGTAACTGAAAATGGGAAAAACTTCACAAAATTACCAACTTACTATTTGACCTGTTCGCTGTGCAATGTTTGTGAATAATAATATTCTAGCCCTTGCTACTTTTGTGTTCACAAACCATTTTGCAAATGATTTACAATTTGAAATACCTTAGTAGATAAGGCCCATTTTTTGTTACTTCCAGTTAGAAAATAGGTAGACACTTCATACTCATGGCGTACATTTACTAATGTAACATAAATACTGTTACTCACCATGGCTTTTTACTGTGAATGGTACTAAGGCAACTTTTATAAAGCTGTCATAGTTCTGTCTAACCTGACTTTGGTGAGCTTAATCCCTTTACTGGGTTAAAGCCTCCTGGGCTAAAAGATACTTTGAGCTCCTCAAACCTTCTTCTACTGAAAGGGAGTACCACTATGACACTGGCATAAGACCAGAGAGCAAAATGAGCTTCCTGACATAACTGCCTGTCAACAAGGTTCGGACACACAGGCAGGTAAATATCCATGAGGCTCGGACTTACCTTTTGGATTTTTGTAGCTCTCTCACCTTTGGAATATATTCTGCTATAAAATAGCTAGCTAATGAAGGAAGTGGGTAATAGTGCTGTGAAATATAGGAGGTAAAGACTTGAAATTGTTTGCTGCATTCACTTAAGGAATCACACCAATTTCAGTTAAGTTCAATCTTTAACTCTCTCAAGCCAGAGAACTGACTGTAACAGAGGAAGATAGATGATGGCCTGTTGTGAAAATGCCCAGTTGCCATGTCCAGCTGCCTGGTGAGTGACTATGGAGAGATATCCCTTGTTTAGTTTGAATTTCAGTCACTGAAAAGTTGCTTTGAGAGCTAGAAAAACTAGCCTCTTGCTGACTCCACAAGACTAAAGTGGCTCCATGCCTGTCCAAAGGTCAGCATGCTACTTGGAACTTCTCTCTTAAGCCAGGAGAATGTTGAAAATCCGAAGGACAGTGGAAGATATGTCTGCAAGTCAGTGTCTGCAGCCAGCCTAGGTAGAATTATACCTGCTTACTGAAATGGTTTATGTATTTATAGAGGAATCCCAGGAACCAGCTGAAGTTTAACATTCTGTTGTGGGCCTGACATTGTGGGGAGCCCCTACACACAGAAATCAATGACTGACCAAGGTTTAGCATCTTGACATGTATTCATCAACTACTTTTTTAAATTGACTGTTAATGAACTGTGGTTTTGAAGGAGCAAATCTTCCAGAAACTGTTCTCTTGTAAACTGGGGACATTGTGTTGTTATAGAGCAAAAGGTGAAAGCAATAATGTCCTCTAGTGGTTGTTATTATGAACCACAGCTAAAACATTGGTGTGTTTAATTTTTTATTTTTGAAGACTGTTTGATTCAACAAGCATCCAAACGAGTTTCTATGATAACTTCTGTTCCCTACATCAGATACACTTTTTGTTCTTTTTAAATACATTGGTTTGGGATTTTAACTTTTTTCATAAGTCTATTGTTGATGTGTTGTTGTGCATGCATTTTAGGCAATTTTGCCTGATGAAGTCCTTGTTGGTTGTGCAATACTACAAAGGGTAAGCTGGGGATTTCCCACAGAAAAATTTGTACCTAAGCTCTTTTGACTTTGTTAGGAGTTCAGCCACAGTTCATAAGACAACTAAGGCCCCTCTGTCCCTTTATCTGTTTATAAATCCAATTTCCTACATGGTCGGTTTGTGACAAAAATAGACAAAATGGAAACAAACACAGTTGAAAATCAACAGAAACATACATGATCTGATAATGATGCTGACCACACAGAGCTTGTTTCACCTTGACCTCTGACAGCATACCCATCTAAGGAGTGCTTAATGGGGCGCAGCTTCCAGGTGCATTACATATAACATCATCACATTAGTCATGGTACATGAATGCTTCCTTCCTGCTCCCAAAAACATTCTTCATCTTCAGGTTCAGATACATTTCCACCTTCCATGTTGGCATTTAAAATGTCCCTGGCTTCACATTCTTAATTATTCCAAACTAACACTTTAGATGTTGGATTGGAGGGAGACATTTTTTATCCTGGAATTGGTTAATCAAATACCCGGCAAATCTACAATTGAGAATGAGGTGCAATTCATACATGGTGTCATACTTTATGATCTTGAAAATCATGAGATTTCTCAATGTGTCCTCTGTGATATATGGTCTGATGTTAAATTGGAAACATGCATCATCTGCACTAATTCTGGTTTACCATTTCAAGTCACAGAAAGATACATGGTTTGACCTTTTTTGTGTCAATGGAATTGTTTTTGTACCTTAGATGATTTCAACAATTTTCCAAATCGAGTCCTTAGGGGCCCATTACGATAACCGGCGTTAAAAAATCCGCCATCTACTATAGCCTGAGAAAACCGCCCGCCTGCACCATGGGAATACCGACCGAGCAATTATGAAGTCGCGAAGCAACCTCCGCCGGCGGCGGTAAAAACACACAAAATTCCGCCCGTCCATGTCCAAGTAGAAGATTAACCGTCCGCCACGGATGCAATCCCGCCCGAAAACCCAAATCCGCCCGCTCTGACGACCGAGACAACGACCGTGAAATTATGATCTCCCCGACATGAGAACGGAAAATCCACATATTCCCCGCCCGCCACGGTCAACAACAGTGATGAATAACTGACACGGCGGAAGGCCTGGCGGCCACGTCCGTGCACGGAAATCTTTTGCGTAACAAAGAAATACACACAACATGGCCAACAAGTCCACACAGCAAACTACGCCAAAATACCCAAACACAGAACACATCCCAAAGACACATCCCCCCTGGCAAAACTAAAAAAACTACAAATCCCAGGACACCAGACACAACACACCTGAAAACGACAGCCCATCATGACACACCCACATAGGTAAGTACAAAAGCAGCCCCTTCACAGACCACAATCCCTTGCACTACGACAAAGTGAAGACGCCATCAGAGAACCCAGAGAGCCACAAAGGAAAGCAGCACACCACACGCACGCACACATCACACTCATCACCAACACCACCATCACCACTGAAACAACGGCTCCACGAACCCCCTGCACATCACACACCACACACCACACAACCACCACACCAGCACCACAAATAGCAAACCACACACCATGGCAACACAAAGAATGCCAAAGTACACTGCCACTGAGTTGACGATCATGGTCGACGAGATCATCAAGGTGCACCGACAACTCTATGGGAACCAGGTCCAACAGACACCAGTAGCCACCAGAAACAGAATGTGGAGCAGGATCGTAGACCAGGTGAATGCAGTTGGGACCGTGCCACGCAACCGGGGTGAAATCACAAAGAGGTGGCACGACCTGAAAAGCGTGGTCAGGAAGAAGGAGGCCAAGAATCGTGAGCTGGCTGACAGGACTGGCGGCGGAAATGCCGCGCTATTCAAGACCTTCAAGGCGTGGGAGGAGAAGGTGCGAGGCATTCTACATCCGGAGAGTCTCACCGGAATACCAGGGGGAGTGGAGGCTGGTAAGTACAAACAAATGTATACCAGCACACCGCTATGTACTGTCATGCACTACCAGAATGCCATAGCTCCGAGGGCCAAACACCCCCATGTCCATGCCCAATCCACAAGACATCTCTCACACATGCCACAGACACTCCCACACACTCAGCCCAAAGGTACCAACAAACAAAACCATAGGGGCATGTGTTCAGTCAGCCAGCAACACAACTCCCACCAGGTCCCCTTGTACCCCAGATGCGCCGGAAGGAGCACTCCCCACACCCACACTCATGTGTCAGCCATAGCTGCACTAACCAACAAGTAACAGGTAAGTAGCCTTACCACAAAGTCCGAGTATCGGAGGGGGACTGCAGAAGTACAACCCCCACCAGGCCCCTAGTCCTACAGCGCAGCAAGATGGAGCACTCCCCACACCCATGTGTCAGCCATTGCAGTGCACACCTTCACCCAACAGGTAGATATGTTTCCCTACATGGAGGGGTGTCTGTGGGTGGTAAGCCTTCACCACAACTCACAACACGGCCCCCACTCCCACAGACCAGCAAGATGGAGCACCCCTCCCTCTCATAACCATGTGGTAGCCATTGCATTGCTCCCTCCAATCCAACAAGTAGGTAGACTACTGTACAGGGCGGGGTGTCTGTAGGCATGAGGACTGTACTACGACTAACATTTGGGACATGTCACGTAGCAGAGGAACAGGTAGCACTGCTCCCTGTCATAATCATGTGACTAATGTGCACACGGACATGAATTACAGAGTCATAGCCCACATGAGCCATCTCAAATACACTAGCACGTAAGGAGTCACGTCTGCATGCACAAGTCTCACTGGAGTACTGACCCACATGGCGTGCACTGTGCCAGTCATCACACACATCAGCAACACCATCGAAGTCTTGTCCATGTAGTCGTGTCTGCTTGTTCCGTTGACATCGTACAACATCACCCATGTAAGTCTATCTTGTCTCAATGTAACAAAGTGGAACCCCAGTAATGTCACATACACCACTGGACCCATGAACCACACAGCTACACAATGCACATTCAATATCTCATCCATCTCATCTTTCAGCCCCAGTGTCATGAAAGGTATATCATCTAAACAGTTGTCCCATATACAGTAGTTCAGCAAAGATTCCTGTCGATGACCAATAATGTGTCTGCAGTGTCTGAAGCGCACGTCACACTGTGATTTACAACATACCTAATATAGTCAACACCCCAAGAGCACTGCATTGCTGCACATGGCTGAGGGTAGCATGCACACCAATGAATTGTCCCATCTGCAATACATTGTGTGGCACACAACCATTACTCACTCACTACAATGCTTGCAGTGTAATGTCCCTAAATGATAACAGTGAGCAGATATGCTGGGTATGTCAGACATACACACACCTTTGTCTCTGCAGTGTCGTGTGGCCAAAACACATGTCCCCTTCTGCACCCATATGTCACAGTATGTACCACAAAACCATATTTCACCTCAAAAGCGTTGATGGGGCTTTACCCCTTTTGACATCTGCGTTTCTAAGCATTTCAATTGAACCCCAAAACCATATTTCACCTCAAAAGCGTTGATGGGGCTGTACCCCTTTTGCCATCTGCGTTTCTAAGCGTTTCAATTGAACCCCAAAACCATATTTCACCTCAAAAGCGTTGATGGGGCTGTACCCCTTTTACCATCTGCGTTTCTAAGCGTTTCATTTGAACCCCAAAACCATATTTCACCTCAAAAGCGTTAATGGGGCTGTACCCCTTTTGCCATCTGCGTTTCTAAGCGTTTCATTTGAACCCCAAAACCATATTTCATCTCCAAAGCGTTCATGGGGCTGTACCCCGTTTCCACCAAAGCCACAAAATGTAGGGGTACTGCAACACACACTGATTGGCTATCCAAATCCATCCCATGCCATATGCACCCATCACACTATTCCATTGCCTTGATCACGCACACACATTGTAGAGCCATACACACGCATCTGGGAAATCAGTGCACAACTGTGCACCAACTGTGAATGTCAGACATCTAACACAAACCTTGCAAGGTGCAACACAATAACCTTTCATCTCCGCCCCACAGGTGACGAACAGCATGATGCTGGAGAGGGAGAAAGCAGCCATCACAGCCAGTCCACAAGCCCTCCACCCGTACTCACGGATGTGTAAGACCTGGACACCTCTTCGGACGAGGACTCCCAACCAGGCACATCTGGTGTGGCAGGGCGCAACTGCTCCCCAGGACCCCTCCTACCCACCAACCCATCTCCCAGGTCTGGTGACCAATCCCAGGCCCCTGCTGCCACGGTCATTGCGGCCACCACCACCGCCGCAACCACCACCACCACCACCAGGGCCTCCCTGACCACTCACCCTGCGCAAGGGGCTGCACGCACGTCGACATCGACCCTGGGAGCCACAACGAGGCCCTGGGTGACCACTGTGGCGAGTGGGCAGGTCGATGGCAGCAGTTCAGGTGGGAGGAGCAGGGTCAGGCCAACGCCATCAGAGCCTGGGAACCAAGCCCTGCCGCAAATCGCCAGAGTCCTTGGGGCCTATGAAGAGGCCCAGGGACAATGGGCCCGGTCAGCTGCCGATACGCGGGAAGTCCTTGGGGTGTTGAGGTCCATGGACGCCCATATGGGCCAATTCGTGACCCGTATGGGCAAACTTGTCGACCTCATGGGCCAGGTAGTGGTGGCGGTGAGGGCCCAATCAAGGCCAACCACACCACCTCCGCCACCACCTGCTGGGGCGCAGGTCCGTGCAACATCCAGTTCCCCTGCGTCCACAGCGAGTGGGCAATCCTCCGCCACCACCAGCAGCCCACAAACACAACCCCCCCCCTCTCAAACGTGGAAGGGGTCGTACGAAGAGGAAACAGGTGTCCAGAGATGACTTTGCACGCTCCAAACGCCAGTGAGACAGCCAGCCACGGTGGCCATCCACTGCATTCACTTGGACTACTATCCTACCCCACACTGCCATGTGAATGGCATGTGTCTGTCGGACTGTGGACCCAGAACAACATGGGTACACCTTGACCATCACGCGGACATGTCCGTCAACTCATTGTTCCAGCATGCACCACTTTTGTGATCACCTTGCCCACAATCACGTCACCGCTTAAAATAAATACACCTGGATCACATTCTGTTGTATCTGCTCTGTGTTTAATCAAGGATGTGCAACCGTCACCATGATCAGAAATGCATCTGGAGTGTGGTATGTCGATAGGCCAGGAGAGGCTGTAGGGACCTAGGGGTGAAAAACAGAACAAGAGTCCATTGAATGTGTGTGTCACACACTCATCACACAGTACTTGTCATCAAGTTTAAGCAATGTACACACATCTCACAGAGCAACAGGGCACAATGCTACAGCCACTGTCAGTGGCATACTACCCTGGACATGGACCATTGCCACACAGCACTCAGTGAACAATAGGCCGCCGTCACAATGCACACATACACCTACACAACTACAGCAACATCAGCCGACGTACATAGTCACTCACCGTCAAGTGAAGTAGCGGGCGATGAGCTGCTGACGCTCATTCACTGCTTCCTCCTCTCCACTGTCCTCGTCACTGGATGCGGCCTGGTCTGCAGGCGGGGGCCCTGGCTGATCACCGTCATCCACTATCAGGGGGATCTGCCTGCGAATAGCGAGATTGTGCAGCTTGCAGCATGCCACAACTATCTGGCACACCTTCTGTGGGGAGTATGCCAGTGCACCCCCAGTGCGGTCCAGGCATCTGAATCTGGACTTCAGGAGTCCAAAAGTCCGCTCCACCACACGTCTGGTCCTCCCATGTGCCTCATTGTATCTGACATCAGCTGGTGTCCTGGGATTACGAAGTGGGCTCAGCAGCCAAGGCCCGTTAGGATATGCCGAGTCACCTGGGTGTGAGAAACACAGAGTATCGTTGCAATTCCAACAGGATACAAGACAGCATGTCACACCCAGCACGCTACACGAGTATGCATACTCACCAACAATCCATGCACGGTCCGGTTGAAGATTGGACATCAATCGTGGGAGGATGCTGTGGCGCATGATGTGCGAGTCATGGGCGGATCCGGGAAACTTCGCACACACGTGTGTGATGATCATGTCCGCCAGGCACACCACTTGCACATTCAGGGAGTGGAAATGTTTCCGGTTCCTATAGATGTGCTCCATGGCCTGTGGTGCAACAAGGCCAACATGGGTGCAATCAATTGCACCAACAACGTGGGGGATGCGTCCAAGGGCATAGAAAGCACCCTTCACTGCCGCCAAATCACGAGCCCTGGGGAATCGGATGTACCGGTTCCTGTACAGCATCATGGCTGACAGGACATCCCGTAGCACCATGCTGAACATGGGTTGGGACATCCCACCTCCACTGCCCACCGTGTGTTGGAAAGATCCGGTAGCGAAAAAATGCAGTGCAGCCATCACCTTAGCCGTGGGGGTGAATGCTGTTGGATACACCCTGCGGGGACGAAGGTGGGGTTCCAACATGGCACATAGGTGATGCAGGGTGGGTCGGTCCAGACGGAATTTACGTATAACCTCCACATCCTCCATGTCTGACAGCAATTGGTAAGTGCGATGTATGTTTGGTCTCCTCCTAGGACAGATGGAAGTGGACACATGTCAATGCAACACACCACATGGCACTTTCACATACACAAAACTAAAATTACTGACCAAGCAATAGAATCACAGAACAGCTGACAAGTAGGGACAGCACAGCTACAATACTCTTACACAGGTCCCCTTACCAATAGCAATGGCCACTGACACAAACCATTGCTATGAGCATGCACATGGGGATTTAGGCCCAAATAGCTTGAAAGGCATGATGATGATTTCAGACTGCATATGTGGGAAGCGGCAACACCACGGCAATATACCTAACCGCTGTGCTAGACACAGCTTCCGAGGCTGGGTGAGTATGGCACACACCAACAACACAATGTACACAGGCTGAGCGGCCAAAACAAGTGGGTCCTGTTGCACAACGGGATATGAGACAGTCAATGATGTCCCTAGTTCACCCAATGTACAGCACTGTACGTATCACACCTCCAACACACATTGACAGGTGTACACATTGACAACTCCATGACAACACAGCTGTGTGAATGCAAACACACATCACAAGTGACACGTAACGTTGCACGTGCCAAGTGGGAGATGTACATTGAGAAATATGGCATGTGTGTGCATATGCACATCGCATGCTCCCATGCTAATGTGTACATGATGATGTGCCAACAGACATGTGGAGGCTGAGCACTGGCCGTCAATGCCTATGCACACAGCATGAAGTGGCCCTGTCCAGTGTGGACATGCTCCCACACACAAATCATGGCCACACCTGCAAATGCATGGCGCACATTCAACTGTGGATTCCACATGGCACCAGCGTACTGTAGCCGCCATGGACCAGGCCCTTGAGGCCAACTCCAATGGCCCTCGCGACTGCATCCTGCGTGTTCGACGATAGAGGTAAGCGTACCGGGACAGCTCGGAGCAGGCCATTGTGTGCATTTGAAGTAGGCAGACATGGTACACCAATTGCAGCAGCTTGGACCCACTGGAACAGCCCCAGGGGGCTATATGAGTGTGGGAGGGAGACCGGCATTACCACAGCTTCCAGGGACTGCTGCCTGGCATCTCTCAACAACACCTGCCGCTGCTGCCACATGTCCACCTTCATGTCGACGACTCTGAAGATATGTCCAGGTCCACTCACCAGCGAGGAGCTGGAGATCCTGGATTCCGAGCTCCACGCACACTGCCCAAGGCTATTTCTTGCAAAAGTTGTGTGTAAGACAACTACAGTGTGTTTGGGAGTGCATGTAGGGGACACACATGTCGTTGATCCGCAGCACTATGATTCTGAGCCTGTGGGGTTCCAACATGCACTGCTTACCATGCTAACTACAGGTGGAAGGGGTATGTAGGCTCTCTGGCGCTTTCCCATGCATGTCCCTCCCGAGTGGTGGTACATGGCATTTTCAGGTCAGACATCCGGTGACGCAGCCACTTGGCAATGCAGGACTCAGGGCAGTTATTGCTTGTGTGAATGGCTGGCTGGGTCCCTGCTGGCCTTCTCAGTCTCAGCAGACCTTGGCTGCACATTGACCGCACAATCCTAGAAGGAGACAACACTGGCTGTACAGTGGGTTACATGTGTCTTTTGTTCAGGACTCTCCTGAAATGCGCAAACTCAGACCTGTCGATTGGACACACCATGCCTTGTGATAGGGATGTGTGTGAGAGATAGTGGCACTGAATGTGACCTCCATTGCGGGGTGAGCCATTCACAGGGCGAGTACGTTGAGGGCTGCGCAGTGTTGGACACAGTGAGTCCACCCACAAAGATGTGTTGCCTTGTGATCTATGTGTTGGTCCACCTGACGATGGACAGTAGATGTGGGCAGACTACACATTGCTCAATGTGCTGGCAACCTGCAAGTGAATGGGATGGACAGGTACTGTGTACACACTCCCACCAGCATGCATTCACGTGTGGTGTACACATGCTGTTAGGCCATGTCCGATTACTTCTTGGCTCTGTTGCACGTCTCTGAGTATTTGGGATGGATCAGCAGCATGCCACTTTGATTGGTGGATGTGGGTGATGATGAGAAGTGTATGAGTGATATTCCAAGCCTCTTGTGTACCATCCCTGCAGTTGGAAGTCCTCCAGCCCAAGGCCTTGTGATGAGCCATTGCATCCAAGTTGATGCCTCTGTGTATGTGCAACCGACAGTACAGCCAATTCCACAAAGGGTGTGACGTCATCTGCCGGATGAGCGACTACGTGGCGAAAACGAATCGGGGGATGCTCCCTCGTATTGTCAGGTTAGCACGGCGCTGCATTTCACCACTAATGGTCTGCATCTTGACAGTCACACAGCCTGTGGCGGATGCACGTTTGTAGGGGCATCAGCAGCAAGCAAGTGTACAGTATTGTGGGATGGTGTCTTTTGCTGTGAGAGGCAGCATGTGTGCACAGCCTACCCATAATCTGGGTAATGTGATGTTTGTTGTGTGATGCAGTGGTTTGTAAGTGTACTCTGTGCTGGGTGCATCTGACATGCATATGCGATTCCTGGGGTCAAGATGTAATTTGAGCACTCTGCATTGTCAATGCATTCAGAGTCGTAGCCCTCAGGAACAACCTGTAGTAGGCTGGAGTGGCAATTCACATGTATGTTTGAGGCACTGTGCCTACTCTGATTTCGTTCAGACATATGTGTGCGATGCCTCACCTCATATTCCTGGTACTTACACATCCGGCACACTGTGCAACAGTAGTTGTGCTCGTGCGAACGACAGGTGGATGGCATGGGCTCATGACCATTGTGGACTGTCATGTTGCAGTCTGTGTGAGTGGTGTCCCATTCTGCTCCATGCAGGTATGTCCTTGGCCTAATTACGTAGTGGTCATCCTTGCCACCATCAGGACAGTGGGTGTGCACACAGCGATTTGTGGCTATGGTCGCAGGGTGACACAGGCCGGGTGTTGTGCTATGTGCACAACACATGTGCCACTTATTAGCGGCTTCATTTTCTGTACGCCAGCCATTACGTGTTGATTGTGGTGGCTGTATACAATTGCACAGGTATCGTGCAACATGTGGATTTGGGAATGTTCTGTGCTGCTTCCCTTGCACATGTCTGTTTAATTGATGCCAAATGAGTGAGGCCACCTCGCTCTCTCTCATGTGGCATCTCCCGTGGGTGCTGAGGGACAGGGGACGGTCAACAGTGGTGAGGCATCGGATGAAGCAGCTGCACAGGAGCTGAGTGAGACAGATGTGACCAGCGCCTCAGAGGGGCCAGACGTGTGCTGGATGAATCACAGGCCGAGACGGCAATTTCGGCGTCATCTGAGGACAGAGGTGATGCATCCATGTTTGCTAGCACAGGGGACGTGGACTCTGGCTCCTCTTCAGCCACGCGGAGGCCAATGCCCGCCCTCTCATCTACTTCCACTGGTGCAACACATGTCGGCACAAGGATGAAGGATAGGGTGTCCTTCACACCAGGCACAGCTGCCCCTGCACATGTGACCCCTGCTGCCCTTAGTGCTGGGTCTGTTGAGCTTGTGCGGCATCTCTGCGTGGGGCAGACAGCTCTCCTCAATTACTTCATTGCCCATGACATCACCTTGCCGCAGGTGACATAGTTCATGTAGGGCCTACATGTACGCGTGGGTGGGCTACACCAGACTGTCCAATGGTTGTCCTCCACAGTCAAGGTGGCCCTTCAACTGGGCCAATCTCAGGCTGACATTCCTGACCCTTTCTCCACCCCCCTGGAAAGTGGCACATCTGACAACAGCAGGGCACGAGTCCTAAAAAAAGAAGTGGGGGATGCTGACGTCACGACAGGAAGTGACATCACGAAAGGTGGCTTGCACCGTCAGACTCATTGCCTCCCCTCGCTCACCCCTTATATGCGATTGCATCGGAGAAGCCAGCGCTTGCACAAGCAGCTCCGATCTCGCCCCAGAGAGGCCAAAGAGTGAATGTGTGGCTCAATTTGCTCCAGTTATTGAGCTCGCGGTAAAATAAGTGGGGGGAATGCCGTCCACCCGCGTGGTACCCCGACTCGAGCCCTGGACAACAGTGACAATGCATGACAGTCTCCGGAGTCCGGATACACCACATGCAACACACAGAAGCTGTAGCTGCCCTAGCGGGCCAGGCCGCAAACACCATCCCAGACGAAAGGTAGACCCACCCCGGCGCGCATAGTCATTACATCCGCTGCCATTGACAAGGGACCCATAGAGTGAGATATGGTCCTCAGGGTGACGGGCCTCCGAGCCATCCCCCGCCAACGAGTGTCATGCAACTCACACATATCGCAAAGCCAATAGGACACTTTGCCTGCACACCAGGACTCGAGTCGGGGTACCACGCGGGTGGACGGCGTCCCCCCACTTATTTTACCGTGAGCTCGATGACTGGAGCAAAGGGAGCCACACATTCACTCTTTGGCCTCTCTGGGGCGAGATTGGAGCTGCTGCTCACGCGCTGGCTTCTCTGATGCAATCGCATCTAAGGGGTGAGCGAGGGGCGGCAATGAGTCTGATGGTGCAAGCCACCTTTCGTGATGTCACTTCTTGTCGTGACGTCAGCGTCCCCCACTTCTTATTTAGGACTTGTGCCCTGCTGCACACTGAGAATTTGTCGCCTGCGAGATGTGACCAGGAGAAGGGCGCCATAACCTCCCACCCACCAAGCTCCACTGCCATCCCGTGCACTGGGTAGCCTGTGCAGATGGACAATGTAGGGGTACACCTGGAGGACAGGGGATGTAAGTGCCTTGGCAAGGGCCTGGCAGACGCACAGCAGTATCCAGCATGTCCCCAGAGGGAGGGCTAACGTCTTCACCTGATGCAGCATTGATCGTGTGCCCGCCTGTTGTGCCCACACGAGTTCACATTCATCCCCAGACAGGTAGGCTTTCCAAATACCCAACACAGTGGAAATCTACCCCTCCGGAATCCTCACCACACAGTCTGTTACAACACTGCATGAGTGCACCTACCCGTGCCACCCACCCACCTGGGCCAAGCAGCCCTCCCGCTTCGCATGCCACATGTGTGTCTTCCACAGTTGTGCTTCTCTCTCAGGGGCGGACCTCCAGCTGTCCCGTAGCACACAGACAGCACCGAGTCGGACTGGCATCCTGTTTGAATGGTAGGCACCCTCACACAACTACCTGTGACACAGTGGTGGCTGTAATGGCTATTGTGACTGCCATGGCAGTGTTGCTGGCCATGGCAGGGTACACTCACACACATTGCATACGCAGCTTTTCGTATCACTACTCTGCACATCGGACTGGCCACTGTCCCTGGTGTTGAACAATATTGCCGCCTGTCTATGTAATCTGTGACTGGATGCTGTTGTTCCTGTAGTCGGTTGTGTCTGTGTAGTTGCTGATTGCAGTTGTTACTGTGTGTGCATAGTTAAGTGAGGCACATGCCGTGTATGGTACCTCAACAATTGCAATGTCTGGTCTCACATTCCAATGTATTTTACACGTGGCAGGGACTTCACTTCTTTCAGACTCTGCTACTTGTGTGTGTGATGAAGAAGTATTTTTGTGACACGGATTGTCTGCATGTATTTGGTGGTATTTCTGCGAAAATGTATACGTGTCATGTTTGCGGGCAAGCAAAGCACAGGGTGTGAGTCTTGCCACAGGATGACAGGTAGCATGTGCAGAGTGTGCGTGTATGTGTGAGCTTACTTTCTGTGTGGCCAGCAGTGTAGGTGTATGTTAATCTTGTGATGAACATTGAGCCTGGGCACACGGCTTACTTTCAATGTGTGCATTTGGGAGGTGTAGGTATGTGTGGTGTGAAGGGTGTGACTTTAGGGTAGTGTTAATGTGTGTGTGTGAGCTCTGGCAATGTCGACTACACACATGTGTTACCCAGGGCGATGGTGGGTATTTGTATCGGTGTTCAGATCTGTGAATGTGAGCACATGTGTGTATTGTATGTTGCACAGTGTGCAGTGTGTGGGTGTGTCCTTGCAGTTCAGGATGACTCCTACTTGATATGTTTTGGACATTGTGGGTCTGCAGGGTGTGTGACTGTCAAGATTGTGCCTTGTTTAATTGAGCATGTATGTGAATTTCTGCAGTTCGTACTCACTGTGCAGACCTGCCCACCCACACTGATATCGTGTGTGTGTTTTGTCATGCATTGCTGTAGCATGCTTCTTGCGTGCCTCCTAATTTTGCTTGATGAGTGTGATGTCAGACTGTGAAGGTAATTGTACACATATGTAGGACTGTGCTTTGTAGTGACCAGTCCGTCAGTGTTAATGTGATGATCTGTTGGGCCTCGTCAGAGTCTGACAAGCCAAGGCCCATGACCTCTGGTATTTCATTAGGTCCACTGTGGCGGCAACTCATATGCATTGACATCCAATGACACTAGACTACATGGTCATCTCACGACTCTCGTGTACTTCACACACTCTCATCCTCTCTCATTCGTACTTGTCTTCGATAAATAATTCTACATAGTCACATATTTGCTTCAAGGCATGTATTTGAACTTACTTCCTCTGTGATGCAGTATAGTGGACACTACTGGCAGCAAAATGCATGTGGAGGATATACTTAGCATGATTACACATACAAAAGGGGGTACAGGTAGATGTGATTGGTTGTTGACTGTGGAATGAAGGCTTCAGAGTTACAACTGCCTTGCCCTTGCTATGCTAAAGTACATTTGCTCATTACTGTAGAGCTCTAGACTTTGACACAGACAGTATTAATTTTGCCTACCAGACAGCTTGACATCATAGGCACAGTACATCTCAGTTCCATGGTACGGGATTACTACAATAGTGACTCCGACACACCTGCGTCAGAGGTGACATCAGAGCATGAGCCTACATGCATGCAGCAGCGTCTCACAGGTTGTTGCTATGTGGTGGCTACTGAACATGACACAATAACTAGGGCCATGTTGTAGGGGGTTGCATTTGTTGTCCATGCAAAAGTCCTGGCACGGAAGTACAGACGATGGTGAGGTGACAGTTCTCACATAATTCAGCAGACAGATAAGTGTGCACCTTCAGGTGCATGTGTTCAGGTGCGCAGAATACATATTATAGCATAGTTGTTTGTGCAGTATTGGCCATTTGGTTACTGTACACAAGTCCCATACCTCTGCCTCCCCCTGTTCATGCAGAGACACAGGATATGGTGAGGAACAGAGTGCATGTCCCGGAAATGTCCGATGTCATGGCAGTGGAGTTGATGGTAAGGTGTTTGTTGCAGATTGTATGGTATAGTTGTTGTACAGCTAACTGCCCACTCCGTGCGAAAGCCAAGCATAGGTACGGTGTTGTACATCAATGTTCAATTGGGGGTATTGAGTCGGGGACCGATGAATTGACAAGTTGTCAGGTATGCAATACCTTCCAGCAGGGCATCCATGGCATTGGTGGTGAACATGGATGCCAGCCAATGAAGCGGATGGTGGCTAGCAACGTGTTCATCGTAAGTTGTCCCTTGTAGAAGCCTGATGGGACATGTTGGATGACATTCGATGAAACTGTGATCCAGAATACGTTGTGTGGAGGCACACTGGTCCCATTGCAGTGTGTGTCCGATTGCAGCCACATACGCCATGCCCCCATACACTGAACAGATCCTGTCGTGGGCGTCCAGGGGTGCAAACAAGTGTACCAAGTCCGCCTTTGGACATGCCGGGTTGGAGAGACATAAATCCACAGGACACTGGAACGGACACCTCTGACAGTAGAAAACGGGGATGACGCAGCTGAACATTGCAATGCGGTAAGTTACTCGGTAACTTACGTTCAGCATAGCCAGATTTTCACAGCCCACTATCTGTAGCAAGCTCTCAATGTACAGCTGCATCTGTCCGGCGTAGTTGGGAAGCAGTGGTGCAACAGCCATTTTGCTACAGGGTGATGTGATAGCGTGCTCCGGCTGCCTGTGCAGTCAGCAGAGTGCAACCTCCGACGATGCTGGGAATTCTGGAATGGATGTACGGCGGAAGGACCTGGGTTATAGCTTGGGCGGAGGACACAGGCCCTCATCCCACATGCTTCAATGAATGGTCAAGGCCAGTGGTGTCTGACTCTTTCCAGATTACTTGCATTTGACCCACATGGAGGAGTGGTATAATTTTTTTTGTGTTATTATCTTTCTTTCATGTTGGGCGCTATCTGCCAGTGGACGGTTTACTCTGCATGGCTCTGTTTGGCTTCTTGGTGGTACAATGGCTCCATTCTCCTGCATAAATTGTTGCAATGTGATTTCAGAGTAGGAATGGAAGGCCATTCAGTGCTATCTGCTCTCCCGTGTGTGGGCGGGAAACTGCGTTTCCGCTATACATTGGGGCTTCTGTGTGGGTGTAGTAATTGGAAACACCTGTTCTCAGGCAGCAGGGTTTTTCAATTTTGTACATTGCATGGCTTGATATTGCGAGCAGGATGGTATAGGTATTTTTGGATGAGACTGGCGTGCCTTTTACGGACAATGTCCATATTCTGCGCTGTTATGTAGCAGCCGCCGTGTGCTTCTCCATTTTTTGCACACAAGGGTTTGTCCTATTTTGCCATCACATTACTCCCCTGTTCGGGACACTTGTGTGACATCAAGTTGACAACTGTGAGTTGTCGGTTGGGGACATGATTGATGCAGGAAGGCCACGTGACATGTGCCTTCAGGGTGGGGCTGGTGTGTGGGGTGTGTAGTTGTGACCCTGTGGTGTTTGTGTGCAGCCCATGCATGGCGCTGTCGTTGGCCTCTGCGTTGTGTGAATGTGTACCTGCGTCATTGCCGCTGCTCTGTGGTGCCGTGACGGGGACGTCACTTCCTGGTCCCGGGTAGTGGGTGCCCAGGATGTTGCGAGTTGTTTTATTTTGACAGGTGGGACATGTGTGGGTACAGTGGTGGATGTGTCCTGTCCACACAGGGGTGTCTGGGGGGGCCATGTACAGTTTTTCCGCCCTTGCACTGTGTGCAGTGTTTGCCTGCCCTTGTTGTGTGTCTGCCTACCTGCGTCGTCGTGGCGCGTTCACTCCTAGGTGGTGCATCAGGTAGAGCATGGGGATGGCCTGGAGTGCAGGATTCATCTCTGGGTGGGCCGCCTTTTTAGTCTCCGTACTGAACAGTCGGGTTTCCGCCTTGGTATCTCGTGCGGTGTCTCTTTGCTGGTGAGGCTGTTTGGTTGTGGCATCGTAATTTGTACGCCGGGCGGTACGTCATTTCGTCGGACGTTGTGTCTCCATTGGCTCGCGCCGCTACGTGGACGGGCGCACTTTGATGGCGGGCGGTGTCGCAGGCTTACGGGCGGTGTTTGCCTGACTTTTCACATCCTAATTTTGCGGGCGTGTGGGCCGTTGCTGGCGGACGGTAACTAGCGGTTTTTGGGTTTTTGCCTCCACCAGCATGGCGGTTGTGCTTCCGCCCGACATCGTAATGGGCCCTTAGACTGACAATCATTGGCATGTAAGATTTACAATAAGTCTAATATGCTTAGTGAGGTCTGTCTCTATTTTCACTTGGCAGAGAAGCATCATTTGCTGCTGTCAGTGCAGCGTTCTTGCTCATAGCAACACCAGGTGAAGACAAAATACCTCATTTACCTCCCCATTGGTTCTAATGATGCAGCAAACATACTCTTTACTTTTAATTATTTTGACTGGTTAAATTTCACACCCTCAAGTTGTGAATGATGTGTTGACTTTTTTTCCTGATTGCCTTTTAGACAAATACACATTATATAGTCAAATCATTAGTTTAATTTGTACTTCGCAGTGAGTGTGAGGGTTAGGACCCCAACAAAATAAACACATAAAAAACCCTCTTCTCTTAGACCTAATTTAATTTTCTATTTAATCTGTTAAAAGTGATAAGCCTGAAAGCAAAATCCTTATTCCCTTCTTGAAACTCAGTAATTCATTGTCATTTATCTGACCTGCGGATCTCCTAGTCAACAACTTCTATTCTTTCTTAAACAGAGCACAGTTGAACCATTAAAGATAATTTTGTTCAGACATGGGACTGGACCAAAATCTCATAATATCACTCAGGAAGAACAGGATAAATTCAGCTCTAGACTGTTTCTCTGGAAATTTTGCCAATACACAATAACATTTGAGCTAACATTGATGTAAAAAAAATCACAGTTTCAGGCTTCACTTTGGAACCTGTTCAAAGAGGGTGTGGTAGCATCCTGTGAATGGACTCTAAGGGTGGATTTGAAAGAGGTTGCTTGAGGCGTAACTGTAGTTGTTGTTCGAGAAATATCCAAGTTCATTTTTGTGTATTTGAAAAGTAATGGGATCAAAAGCCAGTTTTGGAATTTAACTTCTAAGTCAAAGCTGTAGTTGATCTCTTTAGGTGATATCTAATATTTGCCATTGAACCCACTGGAGTTTTGCTGACCTCTTCTATGTAGAAGCCTGAAGAATCATGTGCTACATCAGCAAGAACAACATATACGGTTGGCAATTTAATTGATAGCCAGAGGGCCTTATTCTCAAAGGTAAATTTCAATGTGCAAATTAACTCTCTTGTCATTCTACTCCTGCATCCAGATGTAAATCTACATATTTGTGCTATTCAACATTTCTGAGTGTAGTCTTGCATGTCTCCAACCCCTGTGCATTCACTTACAACAGAATTTACGAATGTAAAGTTGCTACTAGTAACTTTTCACATCTACTTGGGGATTTCCACTTCTGTGGTGGAACACTCCCAAGGAAAATAATAAAGCTTATTATTCATTAAAAAACAATCTCACAAGTGTATTAATATAAAATATAATAATGTATAAAAAACGATCATCTAAAATATTTATTATGAATCTAAAACTAATAAAATAAATTGGTACAGCATATTAACAGAAATAAATCTGTTTTCAATAATTAATTAAAATATACTTAGTTAATTTATGCTAAAATATTTCTTAACAAAGGATTTTAAAACAAAATACCCTTCCACAGTAACATTATTTATATGTAATTACTTTGTAGTAACTTTTGTTCAAACTTACGTGATGATTTAATTTAAATACCTCTTTAACAATAGTTTAAAGTATACATTTTCAATGTAATAATTATATATAATGTTGTAACTATAAAATATATATATATAAATATATATATATATATATATATATATATATATATACACACACATATATATATATATATATTCACTGAAGAAAACAAAGGTTACAGGGACATTATAGTTAGGAATTAGCATTTAAAAAATCTTAGAAATTCACTAACAAAAACAAAGATTACAGGGACTTTATAGTTAGATGGAATTTAAAAAATCTTCAAAATTCACTAAAAAAAATCAAAGGTTATAGAGACGTTATAGTTAGGCTCAGGTTTCACTCGTACAAAACCAGAGAAATTCAGCAGTTATAGTTAGCTGAGCTAACTATAACTCACGCCCCCGCAATGCACTGCATGTGACCTCACATATTACATCACTCATAACATGGTCAGTGACATCACTGATGACATCTCAAATTACATCATTGACAACATCATACAGTGACTGTGAGTGTTTTTTGAATGTTTACAAGTGTTAAAAATATATACCATGGTGTACTGTTGAATCAGTGGGTGTATGAGTGCCTGTATGGATGATTCAGTGGGAATGTGTGACTGACTGAATAAGTAAGTGATTTGTAACCCTGGGTGTAAAACTCCGCTCTGCTCGTGGCGTTTGCGGAGTTTTGGCAACTCCGCATTCCACGTAGAACGCGGAGTTGCCGAAAAACTCAGCACTCCGCAACGGAACAGAGTTTTTTTTGTGTTGGCGTGCCCGAAATGTGTTTTCAAGTGCGCAGGAGTGACTTACCGGGTGCCTGCCACGGGGTGCCGGGATGAACTTCACTTTACACGGAGCGCATGCATTCCGGTTGGAATGCATGCTTCCATTGTAAAAAATAGGAGTGCAACCGAACAATGTTCGGTCGCATCCTAATTGCTGGGTTGGGACCGCCAACAGGAGGTCGGTTGGTCCCCGTACCCAAACGATGTCTGACAGACTCAGGTCCGTCTGACATCGTAATCGGGCCCTTTGTGTCTGCTGCATAATATATCATTGGATTTGCGGACTTTGAATTTGAGATTTCACAAGTAAGTTGGAAAACTGGTGTTTGTTTGATTGGGGCCGTGCACCTAGATTTATTTGTACTTTTCATCGATTTTTGTTAAATGTATTGCGGTGGGTGGCCTGTAGCTTCAGTAAGGGCCTAGTTTTTTCTTTGTAAGTAATTTCTCTTCTTTTATAAAGGAAGCATGTTGCACAGTTCACTACATTTTCTCCATGTTTTGCTTTTGAAATCAACTTGCAACATTTATTCAATTCACTATGTAGCCCAGCAGTCTGCCAATAGGACTTTCTCAGCCAGTAGGCCCAGAGCTACTCATGGGTGCATGAAACAACAACTGTTTCTGTGGTGTCTGTAAAATTAATACATCATTTAGGGCATGGATGGCATTGTATTTAAATACAAGATGTGTTTTTGTGGTATTTCACTTTTTTCCATGAGATGTGTTGTTTAGCATGCCTCCTTTGTCTGGCCAGTGTGTGAGTGTGTTTGTAATAGTAGGCCGAAGCATTTGCCTTGACTCTCTATGTGGCCAGGGGCCATTTTGTAAAGTCTGTGTCCATAGGCCTGCTTGTGTTAATTGTTTTTCAGGCCTCCTGATTGTTGTTGTGAACATGTGGCTGGTGGCCATTTTGTGGAGGCAGTCAGTGTGCTTTTTTGCCATAGGCCTGCATGTCTTGCCTTTGTCCCACTTGGCTCATTGCTTCTTGCTGTGGTGGCCTGGCCATGTAGCTGGCAGCCATTTTGTGAAGGCAGCCAGTGTGCTTTTGCCATAGGCCTGCATTGTCTTCCCTTTGTAGGCTTATTGCTTCTTGTGGTGGCCTGGCCATGTGTCTGGCAGCCATTTTGTGAATGCAGGCAGTGTGTTTTTGCCATAGGCTGCATTGTCTTCCCTTTGTAGGCTTATTATTGCTTCTTGTTGTGGCTTGGCCATGTGTCTGGTGGCCATTTTCTGAAGGCAGCCAGTGTGCTTTTGCCATAGGCCTGCATTGTCTACCCTTTGTAGGCTTATTGCTTCTTGTGGTGGCCTGGCCATGTGGCTGGCGGCCATTTTGTGAATGCAGCCAGTGTGTTTTTTTGCCATAGGCCTGCATTGTCTTCCCTTTGTAGGCTTATTATTGCTTCTTGTTGTGGCCTGGCCATGTGTCTGGTGGCCATTTTCTGAAGGCAGCCAGTGTGCTCTGCCAGAGGCCTGCATGCCTTACTTGTGGTGGCTATGTTTTCTTGCTGGTTGTTGTTTTGCCTGCAATTTTTGTCTTCTTTTCTTCAGCAAAAATGTAGCACAGTTCACTACATTTTCTCCATGTTTTTAATAAATTTACAATATTGATTTGAATTGATTCACTGTGTGGCCTAGTCTGCCAATGGGTTTTCCAGCCAATAGACCCAGAGCTACTCATGGGTGCATGAAACAACAGTTTCTGTGGTGTCTGTTTAATTTGAACATCATTTTGGCCATGGATGGCATTGGATTAAAATACAAAATATGTTTTTTTGTGGTATTTCACTTTATTTTTCATATGTCAAATTAATTAAATGTCTTTGTTGGATGTGTGTGGTTGTAACTTGCAAACCTTTTTAGCCCTGTGGATTTTCGTTTTTGGCATTGTTGCATTAAAGATGTGTTGCTTAGCAAGCATGCCTCCTTTGTCTGGCCAGTATGTTAGTGTGTTTGCAAGTAGGCCAGCAATGCATTTTCCTTGGTTCCCCAGGGCAAAGGGAGTATTCTCAAATACAATCTTGAATCAAAAACCTTGAAAAAAAACAGTCCTTGTTTCTCTTCCCAGCGATTTTTCCATATATCATTGCATTGCTCTTCTAGCATTATATTTTTTTTATTCTAATCCCATTCCTCTCTTCACCCTTGGCTTTGCTACTCTGGCACAGTTTATTTTTCTTTTACATTCTCTTCATCCAGTGACAGTATCCACATATGCTATGATTGAATATGATCCAGGCATCTATCCATTCAAAGTAAACATGGCTATCATTCTTCTTAATCTCTCAACAAACGTTTAATCAACAACATACATTTGTAATTTATTTTCAAACCACCACCCATGCGTCCTTGTTTGCCTTTGAGTTAGACCCATCAAACCCCCCAGAGGATTCCTATCACCCATACAGTTTCACCCACACAGTCAGGCATCCTTTCTTTCACCTTTCACCCATCCTTCAACCACCCATGCATCCGATTCCTATCAGCCACCTATGCATCCCGGGCCCCCTTCCTTCACCCATGCATCCTTCTCTGCTAGTCATATATTACATGTCACCTGTCCTTCCTCCTTCCATCCTTCTTTCCATTTTCGTTCAACCCATCCATCAAGGTCGTCTGACTCTTAGTCTTCTTCATAAAACTTTCCCAGCTGAGTTGAAGTCAGATAGAAGAGGACATTAGTTACTAAACTCCTGCTGCTAATGCTATTGCTAATGCTAAGTAAAGGGTGTCTTCTTCAACCATTGTTCACAACAACTTAGTCTCTCTCAACAGTACAGTGTACACATTTGCAGCGAGTGTGTATTGTCAATAAGTAAGGAATATAACTTACCACCGACCCCCACTGCTGCTGGCTCACCCACCCCTGCAGCTGCCGCATCTGCTCCCTCCTGGCTGTGTCCTCCTTAAGCCTGCTTGTGTTCATTGTTTTCCAGTCCTCCTGCTTGTTGTTGTTGTGATGTGACCATGTGGCTGGCGCCCATTTTGTGAAGGCATGCAGTGTGCTTTTGCCATAGGCCTGCATGTCTTCTCTTTGCTCCTCTTGGCTTATTGCTTCTTTTTGTGGTCGCCTGGCCATGTGGCTGGCATTAAGTTTGTGAAGGCAGTCAGTGTGCTTTTGCAATAGGCCTGCATGTCTTCCCTTTGTTCCCCATGGTTTATTGCTTCTTGTTGTGGCCTGGCCATGTGGCTAGCAGCCATTTTGTGCGTTCAGCCAGTGTGCCCCTTTGCCACATGCTTGCATGGATGGTTGATCAATGGTATAAGCAGCTTAATAAATTATTAATTAGATGCTTGAGGGAAATTTTTATTTTTTTACTTATTTATAATTATTTCTTTATTTTAATTTCTTTTTTATTTAATTTTTTTGTATTAATTTTTCCAATTTGTATATTTCTTTATATATTCAATTTTTTCCCCAATTTTTAAAATTGTTTTTAATACAAAATTCAATTTATTTTTCTTTTTTTTTAATTTCAGTTTCAAAGTAAATTAACTTGGCATCAATGACCCATTTACATTCACCCCATGTCTGCTATATGTCGTGCACAGCAGTATTCATTGTCAAGAGATTGTTCCATTCCATTGTCATTTGTCAGCTGCAGCTCCCAGAGTAATGCATCCATTCCCCGCCACATGATGTTCAATGCCAAACCGTTACATTTGAATTTTTGTTGTTGTTCTTCTTTCCTATCCTTCCTGAGTGTACTGGACTGTACAGTACACCATGAAAGCCCTTGTTGTTGTTAAAGTCTCACAAATTGTTACACTGTATTGTTAATTTTTTTAATAACTGAGGTAACACTAACAATTGTGAACACACTAAATTATATATTATAGTAAGTAAGTTATTTATTCGATCAATAACATGATCATACACATACATAAAATCACCTAACATACAATGTTTCATAAAAATGTTAAAAAGAAACAGGTGTTTAAGATAGCATTGACTTGGTGGTCCTTTACAGCATTCAAAATAAAGTCGTGAATTTATATTTTTACCATAAAATCAGAGCTCCAGATTAAAAAAACACCAGCGATAAAAACAATTCGACCCCATCATTTCCCAGCTGTCCCATTAAGCAGCTTTGGAGCCGGCTTACCCTGCATGTTCAATATATCTACGTCAAGATATTATTTTACCACTTTAGACCTCTGCCACCAGGCGTAAAGCAGATTTCTTGATATTGTGAAAACAAGCCACCTTGTTGTGTCTGACCTAAATATGCGTAAAGCATCAGAGTGGCGTGAAAAAGAAAGCAGACGGCAAGTCGGGATAATCCAAGCATTTCTTAGATTAGCGTAGGTGGGACAGAAGAAAATAAAATGTTCTATAGTCTCTGGGATAGAGTAACAAAAAGGGCACGAAGGCGTTACAGTAACATTTACCCAACTGTTTTTCATTGCATTCAGTGGGAGGACCCCAATCCTAAACTGTATGTAAAGTGCTCGTGCCTGGGGGGGTTCAACATCATCCATATACAGATCCAACTTAAAACAGCTCTTAACATTTAAAAAGGGGCGGTTAGAGTGCTAGGTGCCCTAACGTCAGTGCAAAAAGAATCAACAAAATCCCAGTACCTTTTTTTTAGCTGGGGTACCATTTTTTTTGTAATGGACCCCGGATCCTCCCAAATAATTCCCAGGCCCAGTCTAAAAAAACACTCCTTAACCTTATTAAACCAGACGCCCTGTTTGTCTTTGAAGTAATAGTAATTCCTCCACTGCGTCCTTTACGGGGATCTGGGTGCTACTGGTCCAAAACATAAGCATCTTAAGGACAGCGAAATGGGTAATAGGCTTTAGACCAAGGTCAAGGCGTAGGGGTAGTAGGGGCGTGTTTATTGGGAGGTTGAGGATCGCCCTTAAAATTTTGTGTTCTGTAACCTCTAGCTGTTTCAGACGCTCCAGCCCCCACAGTTCTGCCCCATAGAGGGCCGCACCTATGCCTTTAGACCGATGTATTTCTAGGATAGGGAAAATTGGGCGGAAGGCTCAGCATTTTACCCTCTTTGCTATTGCACAGTCCACATGTTGGAGTGTCAGCACGCTCTTCTGAATTTGGGGAGTCCGTGCTAAGTTGTCACTAATTCTGACTCCCAGATAGTCGAAGGCCTTGACCTGCTCTAAAAATTGGGTACCCAGCCTCACTTTCCCCTTGGTAGATTTATAAGGATTAAAAACCATGAACTTTGTTTCTGAGCAGTTTATTTCAAGACCCCGATCTTTGCATGCCTTTGCAAATTTGGATAGCACATTCTGAATGCCCATTGGAGTTTAGAAATGAGCAGCGTATCGTCTGCAAATAGCAAAGAGGGTATAAGGTTACCAGCTAGTTTTGGCGGGTCACCGCCACAGTCATAAAGTTTGCTTATATGCCTGTTCATATACAAGGTGAACAGGGTTGGGGCAAGGACACAACCCTGGCGCACCCCCTTTGAGACTGGTATGTTATTGGTGAGACTACCATCAGAGTTCCACCTGTCTTTGTGGTAGTTGTCTTGGTGTAAGCGAACCAGTAGTTGAAACAAGTCAGAGGGGAGTTCTAAGTCCCTGAGGGCAGCCCAGAGTCTAGTACAATCTATGGAATCCAATGCCTTTTTAAGGTCGCCAAATACGACATACAAATGGCCACTCCCCTTATATATTATAATATTTGTTTGTACTAGTAATTATTGAACTACAACAATGCCACATTTCACTGATGCTCTTCTTGCTTCTTTGTTTTCAGATGCACAACAGGAGGAGACAACATCACCCATTGTACTGCCAGACATTGTACTGCCATAGGCCTGCGTCCTGCGCATGACGTGACATGTGACCACAGACATCTCTTCAACTTGTGAATCTAAACAAGTGCCGCTGCATGCTAACTGGCAGCTTCAAGATGGCCCCAAAGAAATGTACCAGTAGCAAGAAAGTCAAAGTTGCCAGTGAGAAGAAGAAGGCACTGCCACTTACCACCACTAGTATGTCGCCAAGTACCTTTTTTGGGAAACCAAAAATTGCGCCTGCAGCAGCGGTGTCCGGGGAGCAAGCTGGGAGCAACACCCTCGCATCAACAGACCCACCCCACCAACCTTGGCCCAAGTCCATGTCTGTCGCAGAGGCAGACAGTCTAATCATGACAATGCTGATGAGCAGTGATGTTGAAATGTACTTATCGTTATCGCAAAGTAGTACCCAATCAATGCAGGAAACTCAGATAAGTGGGCAACAACAACCGCAACCACCACCAATAGTACTAGTTCCTCTCAAAGTAGGGGCAGTTCAGGAGATCGAGCTCCTGATGAGGCAGAAGAGCAAGCCACTCTTTCAGAAGATCCATTGTCTTCCAGATCCCCAGCAAGGAAAAGGAGGGTTAGTCCATCAACTTCTTCTCCAAGCCCCCTTTCTGAAGATCTAGACACCACTTGGATCCCGCCTCAGTCTAAGAGTGAGACAAGCCACGACCACGAGACAAGGCTAGGGAAAACGAAGGTTCTGAAAAGCCTTAGAGTTATGGAGGTAGATGTAGAAGAGGAGGATGATGACGAGCCAGTCATCATGGACGTTAGCCCCGCCCCAGTGGAGACTGACATTACCCCATCCCAAATTGCTGTGAGGGATGTGGCACAGATACCACCAACACAGATACCACCACCTCCAGCTGCCATATTTACAAAGTCCCAGCAGTGACCTACATCCACCACAACCACCTCAGTAGAAGTAGGTACTGCAGAGAGTCAAAAGTCATGCCCACTTACCAGTTCATCCGACATAACCAGCAGCATCAGAAAGTTGACCTCCCCGATTTGGGACTTCTTTTCAGTTAGCCAGAAGGAGATGAACATTGCTATATGCTCCATTTGTGGAGTAGGTGTTAGTCAGGGTAAGCTTGGCACAAACTATGGTGCTGGAGGCCAAACAACCCATCTGAGAAAACACCACTTGAGCCAGTGGGAGGCCCACCTTAGTGGCCAAATAACTCCAAGTGTTGTTGGTGGAGGGGATGAAGATCCGATCAAGGTGGAAGGTGAGAAAGAGGGATACATTTTCTCCACTACACAAAGCAGCCCTGTCCCCAGCAGTGCAGTGGTACAGCCCACATCATCATCAGCAACATCGCAATGGCACAAGAGTCAGGTCGAGACACCAAGGGGTCCAAAGTCAAGAGTGCACCACAATGAAAAAACGCACATTGAGCCTAACAATATCTGGTTTCAAGAAGTCACCTGCATCAGTGGCACCAGCAATGAAAAGAATCCAAGCTACCATTCTCAGCATGTTTAGGCCAGAGGGGCAGTACGAACGCAACCACCAAACGGCACGCTTGTACAACGCAAAGCTGGCTAAAATGTTAGCACTGGACCTCCTCCATTTTCTTTTGAGGAGGGGGTGTTTTTTTTTTAATTTGTGCAGCCATCTGCCCAAAATGGAAGGTTCCCAGCTGGTCCTATTTCGCCAGAGTTGCTGTTCCAGCGCTACATCACGACGTGTTGGAATTACTTGGACATGGTTTGCACTATCCACCTGATGACAGACATGTGGACCAGTTGCCAAGCCACTGATTACATGTGCATCACTGCACACTGGATCTCTTTTGTGGGGGTTATAGAAAAGAAATCTGCAGGTTTTGACACTGCTGACATTTTTAATGGTGCTCGGAAGCATGCTACAGTAGCCATGTTCGCCATGGAGAAATCCCAAACTGCTGCATACATTTTGGAAGACTTTAACAGTAAGGTCTTTGAATGTCTGTGACCAAGATGGCTTAACATTGGTTTTGTTGCCATGGACTATGGCAGTAATATAAAGGACATATAAAGGACATAGCCGATGATGACTATTTCAGGGTCCTGTGTTCGGCGCACTGCATTAACATAATTGTTCAAGACTTTCTGACAAAAGAAGACTGAGTCAGCAACTTACTGACCACCTGCAGAAGAACCTGCACACATTTCAGCCATTCTTTTAAAGCCCGGAAGCAGCTGAGGATCATTCAACGTGATAATAGAATGCCAGTTACAGCACTCATCCAGGAGGTGCCAACACATTGGAACTCAACATATTCCATGCTTGAACGTCTGTTAGAACAGTAGAGAACAATCAATGAATATGTCATGCAAAGAGGGGATGCAACTGTGAAAGGCATGATCATTGAGATGGACCAATGGGGCCTAGTTAAATGCCTGACAGAGATGATGCCTCCTTTCAAGGTCTTCACACGAGAAGTCAGCAAGGAGGACTGTACCATGGGCCAAGCTATCCCATTGCTGCACATGGTACAGGAACAGCTAAAGGAGGTGCCTGCAATGTACCCAGGTGTGGAGGAAATAAAAGAAGCATATGAGTTGATGGAGAGCTTAATCCTTCACTTATCTGAAAATTCAAGGGTGCAAAGAGGCATTGTGTTCTCCAACCATTACATTTGTGCCACAATTCTTGGTCCACTGTACAAACCATTTCAGGACACCTTAATTTCTTTTTCAGACGGGGATGTTGCCAACTACAAACTTGGATAGCTGTGCAAGCTAGTCAGCTAGAAAAAGAACGCCCAGAGATTAGATGTCCGCTCCTCATGGGCACAAAAAGTACTGCAGAGCAGCCTTCAAGTTCAACTTCAGAGCCTGAGGGCAGTGTGGTTGGCTCACAGCAGCCAAAACCAACAACAACAGCAAGAACAACAACAACAACAACAAGAACAGGAGCATCAGCCCCAAAATTGGCAAAGGAATGGTTTCTACTGGCAGGGCTTAAGTACAGTGCTGAGTCAAAGGCAAAAGAGGCAGAGCAAAGCGAAGACCCCATGACCATTTAGCGGATGGTCCAGGCCTATCTGGATGACCCAACAGAGGTCTACTTTGATCAAAACTCATTACTGTATTGGCATGGGAAAAGGCGCCAATGGCCAATGCTCAGCAGCTGGCAATAAACTATCTGGCTTGCCCCGTTGCTAGTGTCTCTGCTGACCGTGTTTTCAGTGCTGCTGGTGCAGTTCCGACAGTGAGAAGGACCAGTCTCTCACCCCAAAATGTGGAGAGGTTAAACATGATCAAAATGAATCAGCACTTTATACCACCAGATTACACCATACCCGAAGTACCACAGCAGGAAGATGATGACTGCGACTCAGGTCATGGAAGTAGTGTGTTAGGTGACCTACTTCTGGGCGAACCACCAGAGTTTGAGGACAAGCTCTACTTTCCTGAAAACTAAGCTTTCTAGTTACTTTCTTTCTTTGACACCCAAAAAACCCCAAATAAAGATATAGCTCAGAAACATTATTTACTTTATTATTTGTGTGTGTCTGTCTGGTTCACAAATCCATCCCGACCATCTTATTTTTGTATTGCTGGATTGGAGTTGCAACTGTGTGCAGTCAGTGAAGAAGTAAGTCCTGACTCGCCCTAGAGCCATTTGCAACAAATGTGTGCCTGTCTCCAACCCTGGGCCCTGACTATCTATTGTCTATCTATCTATCTATCTATCTATCTATCTACCTATCTATCTATCTATCTATCTATCCTCTCCTAGCCTAGAGGGACTGCCCCGGAAGAACAGGTAAATGATGGCATGCTTTGAATGCTGAGTGATTGTTGTTTGTTGTGAATGATGTCTACTATTCTGCACACAAAAAAAGTGACTCAAGTCAATCTTTCCCTTCTTGTTGATCAATAGCAAAATTGTACTACTACAGGTCGATCCATTGCATTTTGAGTTGGGGCCACTCTGGACTCACTCGGGACACTGTTGGTACAGAGTTGGATACCATACTCCGAGTCAGAGTCAGGAGGAGGATCAGAGATGATTGATGGAATGACTCAGGGCATGGGTGTGAGCGTGACTACTTCGAGAAATGCCACCAGAAGAAGATGGAAGTTTTCAAATTCACTGAACCAACCGATTCGGATGATGATGACTTTGAAGTGGCTTAAAGGTAAACAACAACACCCTACCAGACCTACATGTCTGTGTAGTGGTGGTGGTGAAGACGAGCGTGGTATTACTGACAGCGGTGCATTGAATTTTTACTTCATTTGGAAAATGCTATGTTGCTGTGTTTGTGCTCAGTACTGTCTGGCTCAAATTCAAATGTAAGTGGAGGTTGGGTGGCGGGTCTGTTGTTGGAGGTAACTGCTGGAAACAGACATGATTTAGCCATGCTGCCTCTGAAAGTCTTCTTGTTGCACTCCTTATGCAGTTTAACTTTTCTCCTTGATTTTTCAATATCTTTTTTGTTTTTCTATCTACAGGCCCTTTACCCTGCGCCATACTGGAAAAAGAACTCACACTTACCTTACCAAACCGCTTCTGCCAGGCACCCAGGATTGACAGACAGACAGTCCAAGAGGAATGCAGAGGTGCAACTCCCAATTTGGCAATACAGTATCATTTTGTTTCTCTTCAATCATTACGACTGTGTGTGTTGATTATGTTTGCTTTTTTGACTCCTACAGATATTTTAATTATATTTGCTATCTTTCAAAGCCCGGTACAACAGAACATAATGTATGTAACTTGGGTCTCTCAGGGGGCAGGCAGACAATTGGATAATAATATACTGCACTGTACTAGTCTAGTACCAATCATCATCATGCATGCATTTCCTTTTTCTCCCATAACAGATTTATGATGGTCGGCTGCCAAGATGAATGTGTTGTCCATGTGTAGTGTTTGTCTTTGTCAAACCTTTCCCTCAAATCCCCTTCCCATTTATTTATTGAACCCCTAACCCTCTTCCCCCGGGATGTGTGATTTATTTAGGTGTGATTAAATTAAATTTACACCATTAATTGATCACACACCTGCTGGGGCGGATGTGGTGAAAGCAACAACCAACTCAAGGCAGGGCGAGGATCTTCTTCTGCTCTAAGTATGTTTAGCCCGCACTGGCAATATATATATTAGATTGCCAACCCATGCACAGTATTCGATATTCAAATCTTTTTCCAGAGGAACATAATCCTTCATAATTACTTGCCAGCATCATCATCCTTCCAGCACTAAAGGTTACACTTGTCCACTTAATAGCTCGAGTCAACTTCAGTTTGTAACTTGTACTAGGCTAGCCCACCATTCTGTTTTATTTTACTTTAGAATTGCTTATCTTGGTTTCTCGTTTGGCAGTCTTCTTCTTGAGTACTGTAGTTCTACTAGTCATTCTCTAGTCTCCCTCAGGTGACTGTCTAATTTTTTTTTTGCAACTGCTACTGTCTACTACTACCACCACCATGGCACCTTGGGAAACCAAACCATCACCACGTAGCCATCGCTTCGCCTAATCAATCACAGGTAAGAGAAGAAGTGTGGGGATTCATTGAAGATGCAATAATCTATATACTATGGAAATTAATTAATTCACACACCCACACCCCTTTCGGGTCCATAGGAGTTAATATATATAGTTGCAGACTGCAGAGACTAGGAGGAGAGAGTAGTAGGACAAGTGAGGATAGCGCATCTATCTGTTGGTGTGTTACACTATATCAGCAGATTTCAGAAACCGTATGCGGCCCTGCCGCAAAGAAAACAGTGCGAAGAAAAAGAGTAAACCCCACGGAAAAAGATTTACATCATATGTATTGTAAAACTAAAAATGTATTCCCCTAACAAATATAAAACTAGAAAAGCCCAAAGCGCCTGACCCACCCACTCCCTAACCCCAACCAATGTCCAACGAGAATCCAAAATCCAAATTGTCCAAATGTCCGTAAAACCCCAATCCAATATCCCCAACTCCCACATCCCACCCTCTCCCCAACAGGTCCCACCCACCAAACAAAACATTAAAAAAGGGGCAATAGAGAGGCCTAGCGGCGGGCTAGGAGTCAGATCTTCCTCCCCAGGCTGTCAAAATGCTCCTCTATCCGTCTTTCAAGGCGCGCCATCCTAAGGAGCATGCAGCACTGAAATGCTATAACTTTCACTGTCAAGGGGGTAGCAGCAGTAGAAGATGAAGAGCGGTGGTGGGCGGCTGCCAGACCACGGTGCCATACCACCGGAGGCACCACACACCTCACTACAATTCGGGTACAGAGGACTAGAGTAGACAGTATGTCCTATCAAAATGATAAAGTATCCGGTTGGGCATTTTGTTGGTGGCAATTTTTTAAAAGCCTCTCAAGTAGAGGACAATCCAAAGGACTGGGCTCAGTGGCTAGAGCTATTGGTGAATCTGAGTTTTTGAAAAGAAAAAGAGTGGGCGGACAATCCGACATAAGGTCTTCTTGGGTGGAAAATGTAATGGTGCCATCCTCCTCCTCATACTTCCTTCCAGCCATGGTGCACAGTAATCAGATCACCATTAACTGCTGCAAATAATACTAGGCCTAGACGAGAGGAAGACACAATTTTGGAGTGTCCAACGTGACCATCATTTACTGATTGAGCATGAGACAGTAAAAGAAAGCCTTCTCATCTCAACAAACATACGTAGAATACCTTACTTGGGCATGCAATCTGCACAGCAGAGTAGTAGTACTAGTACTTACAGTACCCCCACTAGGCAGTCTACAAAATATATAAGGGAAGAGGGAAAGCTGACTGAAAAACCAGAAGAAAGCACGCTACAGACAGACTAATACAGAGTCAGAGGCAGTTTGAGGTAAAAAAAAAAAAGACACTTGAAATATAAATAACTAAGTTAGTAGGTAATGCAGGGATAACAAGAGTTTAGAAACAGATATATCGAAGAGGATTTGGGAAAAAATAAAATTGAGAAACGGAAATAATAGTTCAAAATAAAGAGCGGTAAAAGTTGGGAAAAACATATTAATATTAACAACAGGATGACTTACTGGGGCCAGCAGAGCCATCTGATGAGGAGCATTCCTGTCCCTGGGAGGCACCTCCAGCTCCCCAATCTGCCTCGGAAGACCTCGCCTTCTAACCCCTGGATGCTGATAATCATGTAAGACAAAATTAAAGAGACAAAAAATGATTGGTGTTAAATAAATATTAAGTAATTGCTCCAAAAAGGTTTTTTGACAGGAAACGGCAATTGCAATAGCATTGACCTTTCCTAAATCAGATCGACTAGTAGTAGACTAGTATCGTGGTCGCGGACCATCCTATCTTTATTATTCCACAGTTCCATTCTGATTCCTGAATCCTAAACCTACCTAGCCCGCCTATTCCAAAGACTGGCATGAATTGCAAAAAAATTATATTTGCTTTCAAGTTCCAATCTCATTCGCAATCATCTTCATCTCAACCCCCTTTGACGGGCCAATTCACTAAGTCTGCATTTAGTTTTAAATGCATAGATGGTCGCATGCATATTGCATATAACTACACCAAATTGGTTGGTTGCTATATGAACTAAAAAAAGTTTCTGCTAAGGAGTCAAGGACTAAAGTGAGAGGACGTGGGCCGCTAAATTACTAACTAATACTAAGCAAATAACTAACTACCACTATCTTAGTGACAGGACAATGGAAAGGAGTCTCTCTAGTCTGCATTACCTAACTTAAGTTCTCTTACATAATCAGCCCAAGCGAGCGATAAAGTTGCAAACAAGTATGATTAGGTAGTGCCGAACACCTGTCTAGAATAACGATCATGTGACATAATATAAGATTTTTAAACGTAACTTACCTGCATGTGAGCAGCAGCATTCTTGCTATTTGGAAAAAAAATAATAAGTGCAATAACAACATAGAACACACAATAATAATTATAATCAGCTACTCACCAAGCCCCTTGACCTCAGCACATAGCAGGTCCAGCAGGTCCTGCTCTCGGTCCAGGATATCAGACCACTGGTGCGTCAGTTGGTTATAGGTGCGCCGGACCCCAGAGCAGCGATACACTGCCGGCGCTCCCTCGACCACCTCTGGTCCCTCCCGGATCTTGTTCCCGGACCCAGGCCTAACGCCTGCTGCCAGGGTGCCACCTCCACCTCGAAAACAAACCCTGGGGCTGCACCCCTGCCTGGTGCCGCCTTCAGCAAGGAAGGCAGCTTCTCTTTGCCCAGGTCACACTCTCTGCCATGATGCTGGGGGGCGGGGTGGAAAAGAAAATGTAGAACGTAAAAAATTATGGGAGGAAAAGAAGAAGGAAGTAAAAAAAATCAGAAAGCAATACAGAAAAGCAGTACAAAACGCACTAAAAACAACAAAAAATAGAAAACAACACAAAATATACACTTAAGAAGACACAGAGAAAGACAATAAATAAAAAAGATCGGAAAAAAAGTTTTGAGAATGAAGGATTGAAAAGATTAAGGCAGGATTACAGTAGGCCCCAGCACCATAACAGAGAGAAGAAAACAAGATGGCCGCGCCCATGCGCGACGTGTGGTGCAGTTTGTGCAATATTTCCCCCGAACACGCAATCCGCGTTGCCGTATGGCAGAAACGTCACGCGAACAGGCAGAACAAGCAACTCCTCCTGTGGAAATCTGCATCGCGCCGCGGATTTTTTTGCCGCTTCGCAGAGTTCCGTGTAGCACTGCTATGTGAACTCCGCCCAGGCTTAGTGATTAGGTGTCTTAGTGAATGTATGGGTAAGTGAATAGGTTGAGTGGATGTCTGTATCAGTTTATCAGTTGGTGTCTAAGTGGATATATGGGTTGGTGAGTGGGTAAGTGAGTAGCTGTATGGATGATTGATTGGTTGTCTGAGTACCTATATGGGTATATGAGTGTCTGTGTGTGTGAGTGAAGGGGTGTGTGACTGCCTGCATTGATGAGTGAATGGGTGAGTCATTGGCTGTATGTGTTAGTGAGTGCATCTGTGAGGGGCTGTATAGGGTGAATGAGTGTGTGCATGGCTGTGTCTGTGATATTTGGATGAGTAACTGCATAAGTGAAAAGCAGTATAGGTGAGTGTTGGAATATATGGGTGAGTGTGTACTTGTGTCAGTGACTGTATAGTTGAGTGATTATGTGTTAGTATCTGTATGAATAAGTGAGTGGGTCTGTGTATAACTATATAGGTGAGTAAGAGGCTGTGTGATTCACCCTATGGGTGAGTGAGTAGGTGTGTGAGTAGCTCTATTGGTGACTGACAGTGTGTGAGTGGCTGTATGGGTGTGCAAGTGGATATATTAGGGGCTGTATTAGTCAGTGAGTTGGTGTATGAGTGGCTGTAAGGTTGACTGAGTGGGTGTGTGTTTAGACCTATGAATCAGTGAGTGGGTGTGTAAGTACTGGTGTGGGTGTGTCAATGGTTTTGAGAATCGTAGTGTGGAAGTTTGAGTGGGTGTATGAAAGGCTACATTGGGGTGCCTCAGAGATTCTGTGGATGATATCATCAGCGATATCATTTGAAATGTCATCAGTGATGCCACTGACCATGTCATGAGTGATGTAACATGTGAGATCATTAGCAGTGCATTGCGGGGGCACGAGTTATAGTTAGCTCTGCTAACTATAACTGCTGAATTTCTATGGTTTTGTACGAGTGAAACCTGAGCCTAACGATAACGTCTCTGTAACCATTGTTTTTCAGTGAATTTCTAAGTTTTTTTATTCCATTTCCTAACTATAATATCCCTGTAACCTTTGATTTTTTCTGTGAATTTATAAGGTTTTTCAAATGCTAATTCCAAACTATAATGTCCCTGTAACCTTTGGATTTTCAGTGAATTTCTATGTTTTTTTTAACTAGTAGTCGCGGTTGCAGAGTGATGGAGAAAGGGGGCTGGGCCTCTGACAAGCTCTCAAGAACTCCACTGTGTACGACTTACAGGAGGTACAAGGAGGGCTTCTTGGCCCCCATGGTCCCTCAGGAGTAAAGTGGACTTCATCCCCCAACCAGTAGTACACCATGAGCCGCGTTTGCAGAGTGGTGGAGAAAGAGGGTGTGGCATCCGAAGACAAGTTAGCAATCCGTCTATGTGGGACTTATTAGAGATAACAGGAGGGGTAGTTGGCCCCCAAGGACGTCCTTGGGGGCCGACTACCCCTCCAATTACCTCCAGTAAGTTCCACACGGCAGGATTGCTGAGACCTGATAGGAGGCCATGCCCCGTTTCTCCACTACTCTGCAAACTCACCTCGAAGCATACTACTAGTAGGGGATGAAGTCCCCTTGGCTAATGAGGTTCTTTGGGGGCAAACTACCCCTCCTGTTACCTCCAGCAAGACCCACACAGGTAGATTGCTGAGAGGTCGTCACAGGCCACAGCCCATTCATCTACCACTCTGCAAATGCACCTCCTGGATCCATACTCATTGGGGGAAGAAGTCTACAATTGTCGAGACGTCCTCAGGAGGCAAGGGGACCTCATCCCCCCACTAGCAGTGTGCTGAGAGGTGCGTTTGCAGAGTGGCGGGGTAATGGGGCATGGCCTCCAACCACCTCTTAGCAATCCCACTTTATAGGGCTTATTGGAGGTAACAGGAGGTCTTGTTGGCCCCTAAGGACCTTCAGCAGCAAAGGGGACTTCATCCCCCAGCCAGAAGCACACCAGGAGTAGTGGAGAAAGGGGCGGAGCCTCAGGCGAGTTACCAATTTTTTCTTTTTTTTTGGAAGGGGGGCCCATGGCCCCCCTTCCCTAAACCATTTTGGGCCCCCGGGACCCCACCCCCCAGGGTCTGACCCTTTTTTATTTTTAGAAAAAAAATGGGAAGGGGGGCCACGCGGCCTCCCTCCCGGGCCAATTTCAGCCTCAGGAACCCCACCCTCCAGGGCCCGGCCTATATATATATTTTTAATAATTCAAAGGGAGGGGTCGGCACAGCGCCCCTACCGAGACCGATTCCATCCACGGGACTAGACCTTTATATATATTTTTTTTTTAAAGGGGAAGGGGCCCTCCCTCCAGGCCTTTTCTTTAAAGGGAGGAGGGCCGAGCTATCCCCCTCCCAGACCATTTTCACCCCAGGGGACCCCATCCCCCGGGACCAGGCCAGCTTGTTGGGGACCACGGGCGAGCCTGTCAGTTCCCTGCCTCCTGCAGGAGCTGGCATTGCTTTTGACATGCAGCTCCCTGTGTGTAAAAGCAAAGTGCTCTGCTTCCTCAGAGCAGAGCACTGGTTGCTATCCCGCCATGCCATAGCGAAATGCAATGTCCCAGGGCTGGGCACACCAGGACATTGCTGGAACCAGCCCTGGGGGGGTGATGGTCCCCGGGGTTGGGGGTCCTCAATGGACCCCCTTAATTATTGTAATTGTGCCCTGGGAAGGTGGTGGTCTCCGGGGCTGTGGGAGTGGCTGTAGGGCTTACCTCTGGGGAGGTGGCAGTCCCCAAGGTAGGCCCTACGGTCTACCCCGAATTCCTTTAAAAAAAAGTGTGTGCCCTGTGGAGGTGGCAGTCTCCAGGACAGTGGGGGCGCAGATCCCCCCGCATTTCAACATGTCTAGCCCCGGGGAGGTGGCTGCGCCTCCCTTTTATATTACATTTAGCCCTGGGGAGGTGGCAATCCCGGCCCCCGCATTTCAATATTCTACCCCAGGGATGTGATGATCACCGGGGCAGTGCAATTAAAAAAAACAGTGTGCCCCAGGGAGGTAGTGGTCCCCGGGGCAGCGGGGGGCATAGCCCCCCCTTTAATATTATATCTAGCCCAGGGGAGATAGCAGTCCCCGGGGCTTGCGTGGGGTCACGTGGCCACCTGCATTTAAATATGTCTAGCCCCGGGGCCCCTGCATCAGTATTTAACCTTGCCCCGGGGGCCTATATTAAATGAAGCGTGGGACTCCACGCTTTGTTTTTTTTAAGCAGGTGTCAGGGATCCAGTATAACTCCTGCCGAATAATTATAAAAAAAACTTTTTGGGCCCTTGGGGGTCCCTGTGAGACCCCCCCAAGAGGTCTAGGGTGTCAGGGTGTTTCTTTTCTTTTTTTTATGTTTGTTCTTGTGACTCGATTCTATTGAGTCACAAGATGGCTGCCAACATTTCCTTGTTTGAAGTGAGGGTAGCCAATCAGATCTCAGGCACAAGATCGGGAGGGGTCACGGATCCACCACGGCCTCAGTTGTATATCTTAAATATCTTTACATTTCTCAGCAACTACTGAACAGATTTACACCAAATCACAAAAAGGCCCTTCCTTGAACTAACATCTACGTTCCTACCAAATTTGTTGTAATTACGTTCAGCAGGTCGGGCTGTAGCTGTGTCTAAAGGTCATATGGGATTTTATCATGGGGAAAACTCGCTTTTCAGCACCACCTGGTTCTCGCTCCAGCTTGCTGGATCACCCCAGAACTTTCAAGATGGCAGCTGAAGTCGCGTTGTAAGTTGCAAAATTTCGTGAAGATTCATCGAGCGGCTCGGCAAAACAAAAAACACTTTTCCTATGGAAACTGGGTTTTAGCTATAATTACCTACTGGTGACTGCCAGTAGGTAATATATTTATATATATATATATATATATATATTCAAAATAAGATATTCCTTCCTCTCAGGAAATAATCGTCCAGCACTCCCAGGCGGGTTAGGTCACTCGGTTTTTATTTAAATGACAAACATCATCAACGCGTTTCAGCAGTCTCAGCTGCTTGCTCATATATATATATTTTTTTAAATGTTTAAATATCTATGGCTGTGCATGTCGGACATTTACCTTTGCCGCACTGATGAAGGCTGACTGCTGAAACGCATATGCAGCCATTAAAAGTTATGTTACATGCCCTGCGAGTGCTCCAGGTGCTTTTTTACATTGTTGAAACGAAGCGTGTCTCACCCCCGCCTTTTGGAAGCACCCGTCGCGAGTTCAGCGGGATTGGTGAAAAATGTGTAATCCTCGGGTTTCAACGAAAAGACACGGCACCACTCCAGAGGTAAAGAATAAAGATTATTTATTTATTTAGCACAACCACAGTGCATTACAGGATGAAATAGGGACGGCCTACGCGTTTCGGCTTCACAGCCTTCTACTGGACCATAGAGTCCCACCGTCTAGAATGTCTTTTAAAGTGCACAAGTGCTCAGTCCTTCTTCATTTTTAACTGCAATTTGGCAGCTAGACTGTGTATCCCCATAAGTGCAGGATGGCAAATACCACCTTTCATTTTGATTTTTAAATTTTTTTGATATTTTTTAGAAACAGTTCACAATAAGCATTTTATACTTTTTGATGTTCCTGATTTTTTCACTTTAATTTTATACATGTACTGTTTCTCATAATTGTGAAGTACAATGTTATTCAATTCCCTCGTGATGAAGAAAGTGCATGTGCAGAACAAATTTAACAATTCGAGTTCATAGCCACAGTTTGTCTGTCCACTTAAAGTAACATAGAGATATAATAAATAGTCCCGGATTAAAAGTGTAGTTCATTATATAAATAAAATAATGATCATAACAATGCAGTGCATAATAAGAGACGCTGAGGTGACTGGTGCAGTCATGGATCATATATGAAGATTTCATGACATGGATGAGAGTTCATTCAGAGTAAAGTACTGAAGTTGAACCCATTCAATATTTGTCATCCAGTTCGATTTTCCAAGACACCCTATGCAAACGCTTTTTAGAGAGGGTTTTTTAACACATTCAAACAAAAGAGTGGTCAGTCAAGTAAAAAGGAGGGCTATGTTGTATCTGGGGTTATCATATTTACAATATTTACAAAATATAGCCATCTGAGGTTATGTTTTAATATCCTAAAATTCATGATGACTAAAGATAAAGTGCCAGTGCAAATCATCAAGATTGATTACTGTAAAGTACCCAGATTCCAATCAGTGGCAAAGGCGACTCAATGTCCCATGATCTATATAATGCCTCCTTAATCCAAGACTAAATAAACTAAATAAGAAACTCCCCTGAAAGCATTCTGCCTGCATTGTGAAAATTAATTAATCAATGATACACATATCTGGGACTGAGATCTTCCTGTGGGCATGAGATAAAATTAAGCAAGATGATGATGTATCTAAATACACATGAATGAAAATGCAGATACAGACCAGTTGCATGAATCATGGCTAGATGACGACAAAAGAGGGAAAAGAATATAGAAAGCCTAACTTCGAGAGTAGTGAGGGAAAAGCTCTGGTGCAGAACGTCCTAGGGGCTTTCTCAGCACAGATGTTCCATGTCAAGTTACTGTAAATGTATATGAAGTTCTACATCCAGATTATGCCCTCGTGGGCTCTCAGTCCCCATGGCCAAAATGAATTGTGACTCAGCTTTTCTTAGATTCAATGTTCTATCTCCACCTTGTTCTTTAGACATGCGATCTTAATGCCAAAGTACTTTAGATGTTGGTTGTCACTTGAGTGGAATTCATGGAAATGTTTGGCCATGGGATGGCCATTGCATTTCAGGAAGCTGCTCAAGACCACCCTCTTCTGTCTTTGATTCTCTTGTCTTTGTCTCTGATCTAATTAAAGCCGCTTTCCACTCATGCTGCCCGCCTAAAGCGCAGAGATACCCCTTCGGGGGTCGATTCAGGCGCTATATAAATATATAAATAAAATAAAATAAAATGGGATAAGAGAAATCCAAGTTCTTGATAGCCCGTAGGTGTTGTAAAATTCTCAATTTCAGTTTGTTTATCGTGCTCCCCACGTATAGTTTCTCGCAGGTACACTGTAGTATATACACCACGAACTTGGATTCACAAGTTATGTGATCAGTAATCTGCTCTGTTTTGCCGTTAGTGAGTTGGAATGTTTTGGTATTTAGGCCATGAGCACATGCCTTGCACTTTTTGCATTTAGAAAAACCAGGGGTGTTGAGCCAAGTGGTAGTGATGGGCTGTTTAATCATCAAATGACTGTGTGTCAGAATGTCACCAAGCTATGATGTTTTTCTATAGGTGATGCTTGGATGCAGTGAGAGAGTGGTCTTTAAGGTCTCATCCAGTAAAAGTATTTTCCAATTCCTCTTTATGATATCTCTCAGATCTTTTTGTTGATTACTGAAATCAATAATCAATCAAGTTGTGGTGTCCTTTTCATGTTGTATGTCTGAGATTCCTGATGTTTGCTTGAGAGATCTTTTCGAATTCTTGATCCCACTTTAGTTCTAGCATTTTCTATAACTTTTAGTGGGTATCCCCTTTCAAAGAAACGACCAGTCATTTCATCAAGTTGGGCCTCCATGTCCACACTTTCTGAGCAGTTTCTTTTGGCCCGTAGCATCTCTCCGTAGGGCATACTCCATTTTAGATTCTGTGGGTGCCCACTGTTGGCATGGAAGATGCTATTGCGCGATGTTGGCTTCCGGTGCATTTTAGTGCAAATGTTGTTGTTTTTGATGAATACTTCAACATCCAGAAACACCACACTGGATTCACTGAAGCTGGAAGTGAATACAAGATTATATGTGTTGTTGTTCAGTGTATGAAGAAATTCTTCAAGTTCAGCACAGCTTCCATCCCAGATCACAAAAAGATCATCAATATATCTGATCCATAACTTGATGTTTTTACTGAATGGGGTCTCCCAGACTGCCATCACCAAATTCGCATATGTGGGCGCAAAAGATGTCCCCATTGCTGTTCCCTGCTTTTGGTGAAAGAGATTGCCCATGAAGAGAAACACATTGTGGTTAAGGCAATAGGTTAACATATCCACCAACATTTCAGAATGTTCAAGGAAGCTCACCGATCTGGTGCTGAGAAAGTGTTTCACTGCTGCAATACCCACAGAATGGACGATGGATGTGCACAAGGAAGTGACGTCGATGGTGGACATAATCATGCCTTCTTTCGATTCAATTCCCTGGATCTTATTTAAAAAATCCATGGTGTCTTTTAAATAAGAGGGCAATGATGTTACATATGTCATTTGGAAAATATCGATGAAACGTGAAGTGTTTTCTAGGAGCGAGCCTTTGGAGCTCACAATTGGTCTTCCTGGTGGTTTTCGGATACACTTGTGGACTTTCGGTAGAAAGTAAATAGTGGGGACAATGGAAAAGTCAGTTTTGAGGTACATAAATTCTTCATAGTCAATGAGACCCTGATCTTTTCAATTGGCCAACATTGAATGGTATTCCTTGGTCCAAGATTCCATAGGATTTGCTTTCAACTTTTCATAATGTTCCTCCTTCCCCAATTGCCGATTTGCCTCCTCAATATATGATTCCAGATTTTGTACCACTATATTTCCACCTTTGTCAGATGCTTTGATGATAATTTGTGAGTCATCCCGTAGTTCTTTAAGGGCTCGTATTTCTCCAGGAGTCAGATTCCAATTATTTTTTATTTTTTTATTTATTTTTTATTTCTTATTAGACTTGGGTTATCATATAGTAACCGATTCACATCTTCCACCATGATTTCTTGGAAGAGGTCCACTTTATTGCCGGAATGCAGTTGTGGGCAAAATGTTGGATTGGGCCTTTAATCCAGTATTCCCTCCTTTCCAGGTGGCAATCCCTAATCGTATGCAGAGTTGTTGGTCTGATTCCTGTGATTGATGGGACGAAAACTCTCCAGTACCCTGCTCTGTCTCCAGTTCCATTAGTGTGCGAACTGTGGACAAATCTTTGGTACATAACAAAGAAGTTTCGATGGTGGTCCCCACAGGTTGTGTTTGGTTTGGGGGGTTGTTGTCAAAATGTTTCCGTAATTTCAACTTGCGACAAAATTTTTATAAATCAGTTCGAAAGTTAGGTATGTCAATGTCATGATTCGGGCAGAAAGTCAGACCTTTATTAAGCAGTGTAGTTTGATCCACCGTTAAAGTTTTATTGGAGATGTTGATTACTAGGTCTTTTTTGCATGAGGTCTTCTTTAATTTGGCTTGTTCTTTCCTCTTCCTCTTTTTGATTTGACTGCACTTTCTGCTTCTTCTGATTGTATTTGTCCTCTTCCTCATGTGATTGTTCTTCCTCTTCCTCTTTGTCAAGTGATCATTTGGACCAAACGCATCTCCCCACAAAAATCCAAGTTGGAGGTACTGGGTTCCTCATCAGCCGAACTGATATCAGAGCTGTCCACAGTGCCTGTGGTTTCATAACCAGCACATTTGTCCATCAGTGACTTATTACGATATACATCGTACTTGCGGGCGAAGGTATAAATCCGCCCATTCGCATAGTCCAACCTATCTCTGTTGAACTTGCTGGCTTTTCTCTTTTCCAAGTCCGCTTCATGTTTAGCAATTTTCTTTTCCATTGCCATTATTAGATCCTTTTTCTCGTCATTACTGGGATATTGGTCCATTTCATCTTCTAATTCTTTGATTTTTGCAGTTATTGTCTCTAGCTTCCTTTCCGCATGAATGATTAGTGTTCTCATGAGTTTGAGGGAGCAATCATTGGTGTCAGATTGCCATTGCTGTATTAGATCAGTATCAAGGTCATTCAGGGTAGGCATGATAAGAATCCTCAGTCCTCTGGGGACCCTTTTGTATTCAATGTATTTTTCCAGGGTGGCTTTCTCCCACCATTTATTGACCTCAAAAATATGATTTTGCTGTAATTCTCTGATCACAGTGTTAATTGTTCTCTTGGTTCCATTTTTCTGGCTCATGGCGATGTTAGTGCTCACTGATGGTGCTGCATCATCATTAAGTAATTCACTCATGCGTAATGTTCTGTTTCTGCACCTCTCTGCCATCTCATGGGAAGAGGAGGAATGAGGATATAAGTAAACAATTCCCCGTAATGCAGCTGCTGTGTGCTCTTATTTTGTTAATTGTTTGATGAGAATTCACCTTTCCCTGTAGTTCTCGAAACACTGATAGCAGTGTTCGAGAGTCGAGGAAATGCTTGCTACCACTTCCCGTGCAATAGAATTAAGATGCCCGTATCAGCGACAGAGGGGGATATGCGGATGAACACAGTGAAGATGGCTATCACTGTGATGTTAATCCCACTCAGGTTAATCACGGCAATCGTTATGTTCACATGTTGTGGAAAGTTGTTGTTGCTAAACCGCTGGGGATGGCCAAAAACAAACGGAGTTCCGTCAGTTTCAATGCCTTTTCCTCCCTGGGTCTGGTGCAGTCTGTGCAGCTTTCCTACAAACGGCGGTCAGTTACAGGCTGCCTCCCTCACGCCGTATAACAGCGACCAGGCTGCCACCCAAAAACCTCCCCCCCGCCTTCGTACTCACCGCCAGAACAGTCACCAGCAAACGTGCAACGTTTCAGCTTCAGCAATTGCACGTTCGGTTCCTCTCAGCAAGCAGAGGCATCGGCAGGTTTATGACTCTAAAATTTGCTGTTTCCCAGCCGCTCTGCCTCACTCCTTGAGTGCTTGTTTTGGGCAGCACAGTTGTTGCTCCAATATTCAATATATATTTATATTTAATTTTAAGTCAAAACATGTTAAAGGTTGAATCTCTGCCATATCTTTCAGAGGCAACAATTTGCTCTGTAAAAAGGTGAACGAAAACAAATATCTGGGATTTCCACATCAATTTTAGGATCATGTCTAGATTGCCATTTGGTACCAAAGATAACAGAAAAAGCTGGTGCACCAATGATATGGTTTCACTGCTTTACAGCTTCAGAAGCAAAGAAAGTACCATTAATTCCTTTGATTTCTTCTAGTCTTTCCTCACTTTACATTTTCCCTGAGAATATTTACCCATACCCCAACTAAACTTTGATGGCTATTCCATTTCCCTTTTCAGCCTGGAAAGGCATGTAATCTTGCCCTTAAAAAAGTAAGGGGCATATTAGCAAGACCGGTTAGATGTGCAGGACATCTAACCTGGGCTTCTATTGGAATTCTATAACGCATATTAGCAAGCCCATTATCGCCGTTTTAGCGGCAGTTTCCTGCCGCTAAAACGGCGATAATTTTATCGCCGGTCTTGCTAATATGCCCCTCAATATTTCCAGGGTGAGAAGGAGTCAATGAGGAGTTTGTGAATACCCTCTTGGTGTCCACATACATTAAAGGCAAACCACACATCGCCATTGTTGTCTATCTGATGTCACTTAGAACCCCTCAGAGCCAGAATGAGAATGTAGCACTGCTCTCATACTGCTAAAAGCAGGCAAATAGGCAGACTGGGATTTACACTTTGGGGTAGTGTTCACAACATTATGTTGAATGGGAGTCCAGGACTTCAACTTTAGACCACATGCCACTTTAGCTGTTTTTCAAATGTGCTGCAAATGTAATTGATTATTCACTGATTTCTTTGTGTTTCGACCCTTGCGCTCCTTCGCATTTCCTCGTGTTGTTCCATGACAATAGTCATGTCTAATTGAGAAGGTAGCACCAATCCATGGTACATATTTCTACCCCACCTACTCTACCACCCCAGACTTTCCAATACACTTAATAGTTTTTTCCTCCTGAGAACTAACCATCTCGCTATGAACTGTGCATTATGCAACAAACGCCTCTTAGATGGGCTTTGTATACTGCTATTCTTGAGTCTCTCTTGTTTTATAATCCTCAGCTATGTGAAGCACTTTGCTACCCTGAATGAGCTGAGGAAATGTCAACCCATGGCGTATTGTACATGTGTGATTATATTTTCAAAAATATGATTAGCAGAATCAATCACTTAAATTCCTATAAAGGTTATTCACAACAACCTGTTCAGACAGAACAAATTATATACATGCAGTCTTACAAAAGGATCTTTCTACAATCAGAGAATCATTTGATCATCATATTCTACAGTCACAATAATTCACACATACTTCTACACGCTCACCAATCCCCTATGGCAACATTAACATATACTATAGACTTTTGATTGACTCAAAGATTCCCAAGCAATCTACATAGATTAACAGCTCAGGTAGACACTCACACTGAAAAATAGAAAGAAAGATAGAAATATATGTCACATAAATGTACATATAGAGTGGGATCCGAAAAACAAACATCTACACACCCAAGAGCTCAACCAATTGAGCTACCTTAACACAGAAAACTTTAACACCTGACTATGTCATTCGGTCAATCAGTATTTGATGTAGACCAATATGTATTACAGCGAATAAGCAATAACATTTTCAAGGTCTATTGCCTTAAGTATATCAGCATATTAGATAACTTGTTCGCAAATTAAAAATGTAATATAATTGTATTTTCTAAAATAACCGTTGTTACAGAAATTGGACCCACTAATATATATGATAGCAGTAGCTCAATTACTGCTGTAAATATGCACATATTTCATATTGGAATATGCCAGTTACTATGCAGCATGAAAAACAGGGTTAGTTATATAGACATATATTTCCCAAGGCATAAAGTTTCCTATTAGTGCAAAAAGTCAGACAGCGCGATTGCAGAAGATAAATGTTCTGCATTACAGTCCTAAATCACGTATTCACTATCATTTTCCACTAAATCAAGTCACCCAGATGGCAGGTGTGAAGCCAGTGTCCCCATGAGTGAAATTATGCAATTTCAATTTTCAGCTCTGCTTGATACCACACCGAAATGCTGTCATTCAAATGTAATATACTTTTAGAATTTTGATGCAAAATGTATTTCTGCAACCCATAAACTACCATTAAACTACCAGGATTGACTTGTTGATATCTCCGACAATATTATAAACTGTATGGACTCTCCAAGGGCATTGATATTTTATTCACACTAACTTCTGTTAATGTATGCATATCAGGCAAAGTGGGTGCTCATAGTGAATTGAAAACTGACTCACCAAGTTGCATTGTTTGTATGCAACGTCTTGTTGCTTCTCTCTAACTGCTGATACAACTACTTTGTAACCACAGTGAATTAAATGTGAAATATTTGCTACGAGAAAAATGTGTGTCTCATAAGAACATCAAGGTCCCTATTTATTAAAAGGTGGAGTTGCTTTTGCACCACGTAACGGGGTGCATGGGCGATGCTACCCTTAAGTTCAATTCATCACCTTGCGTGGCCCTGAGTGGCTTGAAAATTCCAGAGTAACGCAATTCAGTGCACATCGCAGCGTTGCGTTACTCTGCTACAGGGATGCGTGACATGGGTGGTGCGAGGGTGTTCCCACGCAATTCCCATGGATTTTGACGCATTCCCAGATTTACTATAAGTGGTAGACCTGGGAATGCACCAAAACTGCTATTCCTCCCCATGTGAGGCTTAACGAGGAGAAATATTTTTATTTCACCTCGTTGTTTCCTCTTTCCATGTGTGCTACATTCTGAAGCACACATAGAAAGAGGAACACAGCGCAAATCACAGCATTGCTTTACTCTGCCCCAGGGAGGCATTCCATTGGTGAAGCCTGAGTGTTGCTACTCAACACCCATGGATTTTGACGCATTCAAACATTTACCATAAGTGGTAGACCTAGGAATGCACCCCATGGAACACATCCACTTCCAGATACAAACCAACCCCAGAATGACGCTCCGTGGAACACTCGCCTACAGACCACTGGGACCCCGCACCCCGTTCACCAATGTCATCACCGACCTCATCACACCCCACTCCCTCGCCTCCACAGACTACACACTACTCAGAGACCTATACTTCCACCTGGACAACCACAGTGACCACAACACCACTGCTCTCCTAGAGAACCTCACCAACATAGGACTGAAGCAACTTGTCTCCCCCCCACTCACACAGCGGGGCACACACTCAACCCCATCTTCACAGGAGGAAACAACATTTTCTTCAGCCACCCAGTGGAACTGCTCTGGACTGACCATCACTGCATCCATTTCTCCTTTACTAAACCCACCGCACACAAGCACGCCCGCTGCCTCCCATGCAGAATCTGGAACAAAGTCTCAGAAGAACACCTCACCTCTGCCCTCACCTGCACTCAACCTCCAACTACAACAGACCCCAACACCGCAGGCAAGAAACCTCCACCAATGGATCACCAACTGCGCCAACACACTCACCCCCCTCCAGAACACCACCAGGCGACACAACAAGAAAGCTAACTGGTTCACCACGACACACAAAGAATCCAAGCGTTCCTGCCGACGACTGGAAAAGATGTGGAGAAACAGCAAAACTCCGGAAGCACACTCCACCTACAAAACAGCAACCACAGTACACCACCAACTCATCAAATCCACAAAGAAAAACTTCCTAAAAGACAGAATCCTCTCCAACGCCCATAACTCCAAGGAACTCTTTGCCATCATACAGGAATTTGCCAAACCCAACAGCGAAACAACTGACGCACCTCCCTCCCAAGACCTCTGCAACAGACTCAGCTCCTTCTTTCAACTCAGAATGCTCTACCACAACTTCGATGACCAAGACCACTGCACCGCCACCAACCCCCACCCCCAGTGACACCACCCAACAGACCCTCCTTACCTGGACCCCACTCACAACAGAAGCCACCCTAAAGACCATGAAGAACATTCATTCTGGAGCACCTTCTGACCCCTGCCCGCCGCACATCTTCCACAGGGCCGCCACAGCCATCGCACCCGAGCTACGTCGAACCATCAACTGCTCCCTCAAGACCACCACATTTCCTGATGACTGGAAGCGCGCCTATGTCAACCCCCTGCTAAAGAAGCCCTCCGCAGACCCGTCAGACCTCAAGAACTTCAGGCCCATCTCACTGCTCCCTTTCGCAGCCAAGGTCATTGAAAAGTCCGTCAACACCCAGCTAGCACACTTCATCGAAACCAACAACATCCTAGGCACCTCGCAATCCAGATTCCACAGCAACCACAGCACCGAGACCTCCCTCCTCACCGCCACAGTTGACATACGTGCCCTCCTTGACCAAGGCCAAACGGCAGCCCTCATCTTCCTGGACCTATCAGCAGCCTTTGACACTGTCTCTCACTGCGCACTAGCCACCAGGCTCCATGATGGAGGCATCCAAGTAAAGGCCCTAGACTGGTTACGATTATTCCTCACAGGCAGAACACAGAGAATAAGACTCCCGCCCATCCTCTCAGAACCGACAGAGATCAGATGCAGAGTACCCCAAGGATCCTCCCTCAGCCCCACCGTCTTCAACAACTACATGGCCCCCCTCGCTACCATCATCAGAAACCATGGGCTTAACATCATCTCCTATGCCGATGACACCCAACTCATCCTCTCCCTCACCAAGGAACCAGACATCACCAGGCACAACTTCCAAGAAGGGATGAAGGCCATCGCAACCTGGATGAAGAGCAGCTGCCTGAAATTCAACTCGGAGAAAACAGAAGTCCTCATCATTGGCCCCACCCCCTCCGCATGGGATGACATCTGGTGGCCTCCCCGCCCTCACAAACCCACCGACCCCAATGGGCCATGCACATAACCTTGGCATCATACTAGACACAACACTCAACATGAATCGCCAGATCAACATGGTCTCCTCAGCATGCTTCAACACCCTCTGCATACTACGCAAGACATTCAATTGGACCCCCCCCTCCCGACTCCAGGAAAACAGTCACTCATGCCCCCGTCACCAGCAGACTCAACAGTGGCAATGCCCTCTATGCCAGAATCACCAAAAAACTCCCACCCAAACTCCAGACCATCTAGAACACCACAGCCAGACTAATCCTCGTTATCCCACAGCACAACCACAACACCCAACACCTCTGCAACCTCCACTGGCTCCCCATCAAAAGAAGAATAACTTTCAAGCTGCTTATGCACGCATACAAGGCCCTCCACAACACTGGTCTCCAATACTTCAACGACTGCATCTCCTTCCATACCCCCAAGAGAAACCTCCACTCAGCCGACCACTCCCTAGCCACTGTCCCATGCTTCTACAGGACCAGAGGAGGTGGCAGGTCCTTCTCCTACCTCGCAGCCTAGACCTGGAATGACCTCCCCCTTTACCACCGGCGAAGCCCAACACTGCACCAATTCAGGAAGGACCTCAAGACCTGGCTCTTTGAATAACCCCTATGGAGTGCTCACACCCACCCCTCAGCACCTTGAGACCCTACAAAACCCTGATTGACTGATTGATAGGAATGCACCAAAACTCCTACGCCTACCCAGTTGGGGGTTAACAGAGGAGAAATATTTTTATTTTGCCTCATTTTTTTCCTCTTTCTATGTGTGCTGCATTCTAAAGCACACATAGAAAAAGGAAAATGTCTCACAGGATTGTTTTATTCTAGGAAGCTGCCCCTTCCTGCACAAAAACACTGCTTCTTACAATGCAGGCACCCTTGCACCCTGGGGCAAGAGTGTCTGCGTTGGTGCTAGACAACACATTGTGCACCAGCACTGGGAAAAGGCAAGAATGCATTGTATTATGTTAAATACGGAGCGTCCTGCCCTCTCCTTGTGGAGCAGCCCAACGATGCTTTATTTTTGATAAATAGGCCCCAGTTGTTGTCTTGAGGATTTAAAACAGTCTACCCTTTTCTACTAATACAAAGTAAATGCACATAGTCAAGTCAGAGCAGGCTTGTCAGATTCTGTATGCTGCTGTGCTGCAGGCGACTCAAAGATCTAGCGAATCTGACGGAAAAATATTACCCTTGCAAAGGCTGGAAGAATCCATTCTGGGCCAATGTAAAAACGCGTAGAATCATAGGAAGCGGATGGAAGAAATAACCAAACAATGTCCTGTTAGCCCACTGAAAACTACAGAACTCAAGCCCTGAGAGTATTAGTGGCCTGCAAATTGCACCTGCATGCAAGAGAAATTCCTATATGACTGTTCTTCTTATGCTTGCTGGAGATCTGCTAGTCTGGTACTCCTATAAATCCAGGATCATTTTAATGCCTGTATGAATCTAAAAACAGAGATTTATACCTAATTTCCCAGTCAATAACCCATAGAGTGGTCAGGAGGGACTTGAATTTGAAATTGCATTCTGATAGACCTGTCTGCAAGACGACAAGTTGGCAGTGGTGCATAGCAAAGAGGGGAATGTCTGCAAATCGTATAAACAGCCAAATATCCAGTATACATATAAGCAGGATGTACCCAATGAGAGAGTATTTATTTAAGAAGCAAAAGGGGAAATGGGGAAATGGCATTTGGCAATCCTGGCAGAAAATACTGAGAACAGTAACTTGAGATTATTTGCAAGGTAATTTAACACCAGTATTCTGTGGGAAACTTGTTTGAAATGAGAATTCTGCATGAAAGAACTGGATTCAGTTACCTCGATCACATCACGACGTGGGAGTAAAAGAGAACTTTGATGCTGGAAAAAGTAAAATTGAGGAAGGTCCACAAACTGGTAAAAAGTGTTTATGGCTCTGCACTGCTAAAGCAGATCTGTGTCGCCCAGTGATGGAGATGCCTATGGCTCCTGTGTCTAGGATATTAATATTTATCTATACCCAGACAAACCTCTGATTGGTGACAGGTGTATTACTCACTTGAGGTTGTTTTGGAGAATCTATCAACCCAATTGCTTTCCTAGGAGTTGACTTAAATGCAAAGAAGAAGAGTGCTTAATATATTCCTAATTATGAGATTCCTTTAACAAGTTTAAATCTGAATATCACCGCCAACAAGAGGGGGATGAAATTGGTGAAGTTCATGACCAGATATAAGCTGGCTAAATCCAACAGCAGGTTTGGGAACGTTTGTGGTTAGGCACCCTGTTCCAAGGAAGTACGTCAGTCTTGAATGACTGACTACATCACAGTTGATCTTCATCTGCTATACTTGTGTGTATCTTTCAAAATAGTGAAAAAAGTGGAGAGCAACCATGAAGCTCCAGTTGCTACCATTGTATTCCAAGAAGATGACACCAGATTTGAAAGAATCTCACCAGGATATGTACTGGAAAAGTCTGGTAAAACCAAAGGGCCCAATTCACAAAGATTCTGCTTCATCTTACTCATGTAGTCATCCCTAATCTCAGGTGTAAGCCAGGAAAAAGAGGAAGTATACCTGACTTACTCCAAAAATTCATGAGTGAGCCAGGAGTATTACAACCATAAGTGTGAAAAAATCCCTTTTCTTGCACGATCACCCCATTTTATGTTGACTGGTATTGCTGATTTCTAAACTCAGCACACAGGGGCACTGCTGTCCAATCTCCAGTGTGTGTGCTCTTGTGGAAACTAACTGAAATGGCTGTTAGCATCAGCTGAAGCCATTTTGTTTTTGGCAGCCATTTTAGTTAGCCATGTGCTCGCCATGTGCTTTTTCCCTCTTCACTGTTGCCTGCTCTTGTATTTCACTTGAGTCAGGAACTATAATTAACTCCTTCAGTATTGAGCCAGAGTACTGCACATGCTCAGAAAGGCCTAGCTGGTAGAATGCACCTGCTCTTAGAGTAACTGTCAGGCTATTTTAACTGATGTCAGCAACTCTGTTACTCCTCCTACTTTGTTGACTAAGTATTTTCTGTTAGTCCTTATATGTGTAATAGCTATTCATGTGTATACTTGTACCGCCTCTTTTTGAGTCTACATGCTAACTCAGCTATAAACTGGGCATAAAAGACCCAGGGTGTCTGTACTTCATGGACTGCCTCCTACAGTGGCCTGAGGGTACTGTATTGACGCAGTCACCCTCATGTGAGGTTAATAAACTTGTTATTTTGATATTCCAGCTTCCGTGCCAATCTCTTCTTTGTTGGTTTAAGGATCAGGTGCATCAGTGAACCCCTAAAAAGGCTTTTTATTCCACAAATTGGCGCCCGAACGTGGACCTCATCGGAGACGCAGCTATCCAAGGGAGTGGTCTTGACGGAAGGCAGGAATCTACTGAGGAGGTACCCTGCACGAGGAAGCCCTTTGTCTTTGCAGACCAACATGTTTTCCGGTTTTCCCGATCTGACCCTCCAGGTGTTGGCCGCTCCCGACTGAGATCTTCTTTGGCGTGAGTATTTTAAAACGACCGTTAGGTCACTCTGAACTTGGCAGTTGGAAGCTGGAGACTTTGGTTTGGTAAGGTTGCTGTAGCAACACTTTTGTTTGGATTAGCTTGGCCAAGATTTTTGGTTTGTTTGTTTGTTTGCTGCAGTAAATGAAGGCAGGTAATGAGGAGATTTTTCTCTAATTTTTGAAGTCTTGAACGGCACAAATTGTGTTAAGTGTCATTTGGATATAATATTATATATGCTATAATATTTTTGGCATGCCTGCTCCTAGCATACTTCGTAGAAAGTGTTGCTGTCTTGGAGGTACCAATATGGATTTAGGAAGTACTCAGCTGACTCCCTAAGAGGGGATACCTAAATGGGTTTAGGTATATTAAAAATGGTATTTCTTCCATGATGACTAGTACACTATGGAACAAATATATATATATAAAAGGATCCTGATCTGCGCACTTAGTAAAATTCATAAGTGGTGATACGGAGCGCTTTTGAGTGTTCTGCCAGCCCAACTGGTAATTTGGTGTATTATTGGAAAAGGTCTGAGGCGCGAGCCTGTTTTTTTTTTAACATGGCAGTCTTTTGGCTGTCTATTTGTCTTGGTGTAATCTCTGTACCTTTTTTTTTTAGAGTCATTTCGTTTGTAAATATTACTTACAATTGGTATTTACAAATGGTTTGGTTTGAGTACAGTCTGTAGGCTGTCTCTTGCTTTGTCCTAAATGTTGATTTGTGGGTTAATTGTTTTTTTTAGTGTCTATGTGGTTGTGGATTGACACCGGTGGTGATGCTTGAAAGTACTTGTTTCAGTAAGTAGTGACTATGTTTTTTGTGTGAGAATGGCTTGCCTTAGCAAGCAGTGTTGTGTGCTCTGAGTGTGTGGCCCCCTTCTTGAAAATGTCTGGAATGAGCTCACTTTGGTTTTTTGTCATCATTCTGTTATGCAAATGTCATTGAAAGAACTACATTTTAAAATTCAAGGAATGAATTATGTAATATATGCTAAATAGCTGCACGCTACTATTAGAAGTAAAACAGTAACAAAGTATAGATGTGTGAATTCTGCCACAATGGTAAAGAGAAATTAGAATTAACACTCAATAGGGAAAAAATAGGCCTCATAAAAAGAAAAAAAAAGAAAAATGTGTGTGCTTTCAAACTAGGACTTAATATAAAATGTTACAGCATTATCCTTAGATATTAATATTAAAAGGCATTCACATCATCTGAGTAAATTGGTTGCTGCTGAAATAAACGCGCCTTTTTTTCACATTACAAGACGATAGATTTGTACTGGCTTGGAATGACTGTGTTTTAAATAGACTGCACCGTGCTCAAATTTCCAGCACCAGAAAAAGAGCTTTTAAACAGTTGTTGCACGCTGTCTGACTGAGAGGAAGCTGTCTGTCAAAACAGACGGAGATCAAACTTTTTCAGGACATTGCAATACAGCAAAGGGTTTTTCTCCTGAAAAAGGCATAGAAGTTGAGGCTTGCTGGTCGTAAAAGCACAGCTGAGTAAACAACACATGGCTATGCCCGGCCACAAGCTACAGATCAAGCACGTGCGTTAAAGACTACTGATTTTAAAAGTTACAAATTCAGCTTCATTATTTTGGATAAAATAGAAAGGATTAAAAGTAGGGATTTTCTTTCTTGTTGCTTTTCTAAATAAGCATATCTGTGGTTCTGATGGTAAATAATTACTGCCCTTTAAAAAGTGACACAAACTATTTCATGTTTCAGTACAGCTTCTGTGCTTAGTGTTATAAATACATGCATTTAAAGGCAAAAGGAAAGGAATGAGGCTTGCTTTTCATATGTGGAAACATTAACAGAGTTAGTGATCATTATTAAAAATTAAAAAAAGGACTACATAAAAAAAATATGAACAATAATTGCACTAAAATCGTTTTTTCTTTTTTATGATTTTTATAATGTCTAATAATCCTACTGTGACAAATATATAAGCTCCTAGCATCAAAGTTGAATTTGAGCAGCACTTTACCACAATGTGGGGAGCGAAATGTGAAATTTCACTTTACCCAGGCATATAAAAACTTATTTTATAAGGGTGTACCTTATACATTTCTGACCCCCAACCCCTGGGATATCTAGGGGAGACCCTGGGGGTCCCTAATATGCCAAAACATTGTAGGTTATTCATTTTTAAGTGCCCCTACCACCAAAGTCGAGTTTGGGCACAATTTACTTTTTAAAAGCAGTCCTGGCACCCAGGGCTGTTTTCAAACTGATCTCAGGTTTCAGCAGTGCACACATGCAACTGCAGAACAAGCAGCTGGCCTCTAAACTGCTAGAAAGCACATCACACACTGCACACGAATAAAAATAAGTATAAAAAAACAGCAGAAGTTAGATCCTACCTTTAAAATTATTAGCACACAGGTACGGAACAGGACTGCTTTTCAGCTGTGATTCTTCAGAGTTACTTTGAATTGGAAAACCACATGGAAATAGCCTTGCACAGACATGGGACAGCAGGTTTAAGGGGCAGAGGTCGAGTTCTGTATTTAGCAGACCAGCAAAATGCCCACATAGGAGGGTTTTTCTAATAGGTTTGCTTTGGCACTTCGACCTCGGAAAAGATTCTGAAGGAAGGGATGACAGCGCAAAGAGAAAGAGAAGCTTTGCTTATTATTTTTGGCAAAGGACCAGGCAGGTTTTGCGCAGTCATAAGAAGCAAAGGAAAGGCAGTAACGTATGTGGGCCCTGTGTAGAGCATAGCTCTGCCATGTATATAGAAATAATGCTTTTAGTTTAAAGATTACTGTGCAAGGGCTACAATAAGGAGGCAATAAAAATCAGTTTGCATTCATGCGCCCTCATGTTACACTAGTACAATTGCTAAAGGAATTGGTAGTTGGTTATTAATGTTTTTTAGCTAGCTCAATGTGCTATTTACCTCCTACAAGTTTGTTTGTGCTCAGCTGCCAAAAATGGGGGTAAATATTGTCGACAGAAGGTCACCTGTTTCAGGTTACCTACTGTCGAATGGGGAGGAGATTAGGGAGATTAGCTCCTGGGCAAATTAAGGGTAACTAAAATTAAGTAACACGTCATTTTTCTTGATTTATGTGCTCTCTCTCTCTCTTTTTCTCACTCTCTCTTGAGCCTGTCTAAGCCATCTAGGAACGGCCACGAGACGTTTAATTGGCTATTCAGTAATACTGTTTTAAAATTATTGTTAAGATTAATAAAATGAATAAAAAATACGCCATGTTACTGCCCATCCTGTCTGATGAAATTATGAAAGGATGAGTAGTCTAGATTGATGTTCCCTTATTTGACCTTTAAAGGGAACTATATGTGGGTAGTTTTTGTTCTAAAATTCTCAGGAGATAACACCATTATTGTTTATATTATTCTCATGCTATAGTTATTTATGCAATAAGGATCCCTGTTAAATTAGCAGTTTTAGATTTTCCCGCCGCGCCTATAACATGAGAGCATGGTCCTAAGCATAAAATGTAGGTGTTTTTACATAAGAAAAATCATTTTAGAAGTGTCTGCAGTCCTGTACAAGTAGTGAAAGGTTATAACTTATGAAACACAAGCTTGTTAAGACAAGAAGCACAAAAGAATGCTTGTTCTAAAAATTCCCTTTCTTGAGGTTCTTCAGATGAATAAAATAGGAATACACAAATGTAAGGATTTAGAGTGTGTCCGTATTGTTTTTCTTTTTCCCTCAGAATTTAGTAAATAAACATAGACTTCCTTGGCTGCTTCAAATAGTGTAACATTTTACTCTTGTCAGTTCACCAAGGGGTTCCTTTTGTACTCGCTAATGGGTCCAGGGTGTTTTTTTTACTCTCAGATAGATGAAGTGGTTCTTGGGTGCCTTGCTAATGTATGGGGCGCCCCAAGACTGGAGAGGTATTTTGAAATAGAGTATCCTCTCTGTTGATAGATTATTTGTATGCCTTGTCTAAAGATTTTTTGTTCTGTCCATCAATAGATATCTGCTGCCCTACAACCATTGCCAGAGGGGCCCGGACATCAGATTCAGCCTGGGGAGTTAGCGCCGATCCAGCTTGGAGTCGAGGTAAAGGGAACCAGCACAGGCATCGCTGGCAACTAGGACCTCAGTGAAGGTAGAAGGCCGGAATCACTGGGATGTGAAGTGTGTACCCCTGCTACTGTCTTGGGCGAAAGACGGGGTCACAAATCAGGATGGAGAATTCTTTGCGTGGATCCAGTTTTTGATGCCCAGCTGAGAGAGTCACAGACCGACAAGGACGGCAAGGAAGCTTTTGCTTGAGGTGACCCCCTTTGAAACAAGGGTTGCCTCAGATATTCCAGCATCAGGCCTTTGAATCATGGTCCCCAAGTGAATGCAAGTCTGCACCTTTGTTTGTTGATCAAGGGATGCCTGGGCATACTGGGTACAATCTGTGGCCCCGACAAAAGAGCAGTGCGCCAGCGGAGCAACACAGGAGTTAGGGAAGGACTTGAGTTCAGGGTACAGGTGCTGTGCCTTTGGTGCCTGTTAGATTAAAGCGAAGAATACTGGTGCACTGCTTGAGACACTGGACAGGATCGCTGAGGGCATTTGCCCCGGAGGGTGATTGCCCTATCCTGAAAGAAGAAACTTTTTCCCTTAAAACTGAGCTGTGATTGTTTTCTTTAGTTGCAAGTTGTGCAGCTCCACCTTTGGAATAGAATGAACGATAGGAGCCTGCCTGTGAGGCTCAGAAGGACACAGGGAGAAGACTCCCCTCTGGCTGGTTGTACAGCGGCTTCTATTCTTCAAGTACTTTTTTTTAGCAATGTATCCCTTTGGTCGTCCTATTTTTGAGGAGGAGCAGCCCTTTGCGGCTCCTCATCCTAATTCCCATGGCCCCATTTGGTCCTCCTGGTTCCCCAACACGAAGATTATTTTTGTGACAATATGTGTAGTTGCTTTAATATTTGCATTAGGAATGTTTATTCTGCAAGAGAAACGTTTTTTTGAACAATTGATAAATACTACTCTGCCCTCCTCCTGAGCATATCAATTGGTACTCTAGCCCTCATAAAAGAACACTGGAAAGGTCTATTAAAAATGTTTTTAACCTCTTCGATGCGATCGAATTCCGCTCAGGTGCTGGACATTCCGATCGCGGGCGTGGTCGTGACGAGCTCAGCTCGTCATGCGCACACGCCCACCGCGCAGCATGACGGGCTGAGCTCGTCATGAGCATCGAAGAGGTTAATAAGATATTATATTAGATATGTGCTGTTGGCCATTCTGAAGCTGAAATAGATGGTCACTGAAATACATCGGAGCCCTGAAACTTAGAATTGGACTGGATGGTTTTGGGATTTGCTTTCTGCTTGGGATTGGAAAAATTGATAGTTCTGTTTGTAATAATAGCCATTATTTTCTCCTGCTATCTGTGTGTTCATTATGACCCAATACTCTGTTCCCCATGTATTTCTACTTGTATCTCATCAGTTAAACAATGTTAAAAATGTAAATGCCCACCTAGCAATGGATCAGGATATTAATGGATTATGAGGATAAATGTGCAGGATAACTTCCATGCTTCTATTAATTCATAGCGGATGTCTTCAGCTAATGCTAAAACGGCCATCTGTGGAAACTAGCTGAAATGGCTGTTAGCATCAGCTGAAGCCATTTTGTTTTTGGCAGCCATTTTAGTTAGCCATGTGCTTGCCATGTGCTTTCTCCCTCTTCACTGTTGCCTGCTCTTGTATTTCACTTGAGTCAGGAACTATAATTAACTCCTTCAGTATTGAGCCAGAGTACTGCACATGCTCAGAAAGGCCTAGCTGGTAGAATGCACCTGCTCTTAGAGTAACTCTCAGGCTATTTTAACTGATGTCAGCAACTCTGTTACTCCTCCTACTTTGTTGACTAAGTATTTTCTGTTAGTCCTCATATGTGTAATAGCTATTCATGTGTATACTTGTACCGCCTCTTTTTGAGTCTACATGCTAACTCAGCTATAAACTGGGCATAAAAGACCCAGGGTGTCTGTACTCCATGGACTGCCTCCTACAGTGGCCTGAGGGTACTGTATTGATGCAGTCACCCTCATTTGAGGTTAATAAACTTCTTATTTTGATATTCCAGCTGCTGTGCCAATCTCTTCTTTGTTGGTTTAAGGACCAGGTGCATCAGTGAACCCCTAAAAAGGCTTTTTATTCCACACTCTGACCCACCAAAAATGGCAAAATTGGCTAATCCACAATTGGAACATTTAACTTTACGGTAATGCCATAATATATGGTGCTGAAATACACCAATGGCATAGGGAATTAAATGTTGTGCCATCCACAAGGCTGAAAAAGAAAACATGGCTTTTGGCCTACCTGTGTAGCCTGACTGCTGCAGCTTTTAAACCTGCAGGCAAACCTGTCAAAATAGCCCTTTTGACAGAAAGGACACTACTTTAAATATTAAATAGGCCACCCTAAGATGGCTTATAACCCACAAGGGAGGGTGTCTAGTATTTAGAAGTGGTATATGCAAGAATTCCGTTTTGGCATGTACCTACACTGACTAACCCCCAAACGCTCTTTCAACTGCAAAGGGCTATAGCTCTCTCTATGGGATAAATACTTCTACTACCTCTGTTTTAGAAAAGGTTACAGCAATCATTTAGCCACTGTTTTTAATATTTATTAACAGGCTAATTCATTGCTGAAGTCAAATTTGTTATAAATATTTAGGAAAAGCTTTTAAAGAGTTAGACTCTATCTCCTGCACCCACAGTAGGTTTATTCACATTAGCCTACCAGCAGCTTGCCTGTCAATGAGGTGTGAAAACTGCTCCCAGAGCCAAGAGCCAAAGCGTTGGCTTACGTCTTTTGCAGGAAGAACTGAATTTGAGGTATATTACTCCCCTCAGCTCTAAAAGGGAAGCTGGTGAGGGCTCAGGAACTCCATTAGCTTGAAAGGCAACAGGGTGAGGCTTGCCCATTTATAGTTAAGTGTAAAGAAAGATCTAGGGAATAGAAGCCCTTGTATCCTGCGCTAATTTTAGCCAGCTTGGCATTAACCCAGTGTGAGGAGGACCTGGTCCCAAAACCAGTTTTGTGGAGTTGATAAAGTGGAAACTTCCCATTTTTCTTATCACAGCTCTTAAACCTGTCAGCCTTAGGGTGGTCATCCCCCAAACATTTCACCTTTATCCTCCTATTTTTCTGAATTCTTTTTTGCTGACCTTAATATTTTGTGCACTTTGCCACTGCTAACCAGTGATAAAGTGCTTGTGCTCACTCCCAAATTGTGGTAAAATTAGTGTACATCTGATTGACATTTTTCATTTATATGTACTAGTAAAGTGGTATATCGTATACCCAGGGCTTGTAAATTAAATGTTACTAGTGGGCCTGCAGTACTTATTGTGAAATCCATTTACATAGACCCTTAAAACATGTCCCAGATCTGCCACTGCAGCCTGAATGCAGTTTGTTTTGAAATGCCAATTTGACTTGGCAAAATAAGCCCCTTGCCAAGCTTAACACTCCCCATTTATTAGATATGTCACCCTTAAGGTAGTCATGGGTAACCCATAGGCCAGAGTGTATTATAATTAAAATGTTGGGCATGCACTTTTAAGGTTTACATGTCCTTGTAGTTGAAAAAGTCCTAAATTCGTTTTTCACTACTTTGAGGCTTACCTCTCCCATCGGACTTATTGAGTTGCCTTATTACATTTAATAAGTGCTAACGTTTGATTGGGGACAGGTATAGAGTTCATGTTTGGTATCTGAGAAATTGTAATTTAAAATGCTCTTTAATGGTAAAGTCTGATGTTCAGTTTCAATTTTGAAAATGCCACTTTTAAATAGTTGGCATTTTCCTGCCCATGGTGTTTGGTGCCTGTTCCTGGGTCACATGACTTGGTGTAGTTGGCAGTTGGACATTATTTATTCCTCCCAGACAGCCACACAATTGAGGGATTAGGTGTGCCTGGATGGGCCATCACTGGCTGGATGTGGGGGCGGAGCTGCGCACAGCTCCACTTGCAACTGATTAGGCTGTGCCCTTCTTTAACAAAGGATTTGCCACCACTGCGCTGTTCATGCAGCCAGCTTGGAACCAGGGAAGGGAAGTCAGAAAACGTCAAGCACTTTAAAGGGCATTTTCTAGAAACTTCTCGTACTTCAAAGAAGGTACTTCAAAAATAGGACACTCAGACCCACTCTTCAGTTCACTTTCTTGAACTGTGGAAGGACTCTCAGAAGACTGCCTTATGCTGTGGCCTCCTGTGTGCTTCAGTAGACTGCTTTGCTGCACCTGGAAGGACTGCTTTGCTGCCTGGAGTCTGCCTTGAAACCTCAGAGTCCTGCCCTGCTGATTGAGCCCTGTTCGATTGTTTGGACCCAGGACTACCAGAGTGACTTCAAGGGCTAGTTGGCTGGACTCCTGCTCAGAGGCTCATGGACAGAAAAGTCTTCAACCATCTTGAATCCACACCTGGACCTGGTCTGAGTCCTAACTCTCACAAGCGGTACCCTTCAAGTCCCATACCCTTGTTGGTGGTTTTAAAGGTGCCCAGATAGTCAAAATCCAAAACATGGGACTTTGAACTTTTTTGGCTAAAAACTGCTCTGAGAAATGAAGGAAGAGCAGGACCAACCTGCTCATCTATCTGCCCAAGGTTCATTGCCGGTCAGCCTGACCTTGCAGCAGCTCCCGCTATTTTCTTCTCTGAAGCAGCAAATCGCCAAAGGGGTATCTGGACTCATGCTACTCTCGTCGGCTATAGCCTACAGCTTCGTCCTGCACAAGATTTTTGACTTCCACAAAAAAGACAAAGTCTGCATGTAGAAATCTTCACTGCAATTTCGTCCAGCTGCTCCCCGACGTTGCTTTCTCTTCGAACACTGCCTGCAGCCTTGCCCCGCTGAACATCTACCTTCTCAGAGAATTTTCTTCAAATTTCTTCTAAATCCAAAGACAAGCGCAGACCAGGACCAATCCACTTTTTGTACCCAACTCTCGCTCCTTCGTGGTCAGACATATTTTTCCACTTTTACCCAGTTTCATGTGACTAGATGTCCATGGTTGGCGTTTTGATCTTTTAGGATCTAGTTTTTAACTTAAACTTTAAAAATTAGCAACTCCAGTTCTACTGATTGGATTATTCGTCATTTTGGTGTCAAATAACTCATTAAAATGTAATCTATTTGGAATTTTTCTTGTGTTTTAACTTTATTAATGTTTGTTTGCTGTATAAATCTTTACACATTTGGCCTGATTTAAAAAGGTAGATTTACATGTTTGTGTACGTTTACGTTTGTTTTGAAATTCACAACACTGCATTTTAATTCTAAGTTTACAAGTGGGAGACTCCGCAGTCGGGCAGAGAATTCCACCACATAAAAAGATACACATGCTTATCTTTTTATGTATAGAGTTCTCCGCCCCGACTTTGGAGTCTACGCACTCATAAACTTAGTATTAAAATACAGTTTTGTGAATCCCAGAGCAAACGTAAGCTTACACAAACATGTAAGTTTACCTTTGTGAATCAGGCCCATTGCCTTTAAATTAAGCCTGACTACTTTTGTGCCAAGCTGCCATTGAAGTTAGCACAAGGTAATTTAGTGACTTTAGTAGTTCGTCCTGACAGGAATTGTGGGTGTTGCTTGAGAAGGGTTAACACCGTATTCAACTAACAACTGTGGGATAGTTTACAGTAAGGCAAATTGGATGTGCTGCAAACGTGGGAAGGTCTGCCTGTTGAAGTTTGTTTCTCATTGGGTGGGGAGTGTCAAAGAGTTACCCCTATCCTCTGACTTGCAAATACTACAAAGGTGGCACCTAACTCCCAGCTCATCAAAATCAATCTGAACCTGAGAAACAACAGAAGAGAACTGGGCCTTCTGTCTATGATCTGTGTGAAGACCTGAGGTGCTGGACCTGCTTCCACTTGTCCCTAGGAGGGAGAGGTAGAATCCAAGGGTCAGTTGTCTGGTTGAGGTCCTGGAAGCCTTAGAAGAGCTCAAAAGTAATTCCTCTAAAAGTCTTAAAAACTGAGATTCAGCAAACTTTTTTACTTGCAAACCTTCAGAGTTTCAGTGGGTCCTTGCAGCAACTGTATCTGATTTCGAGAGCACTTAGTCAGATACAGCTTCAGACATGCTCTACTGGAGGATTTTGAACCCCAAAAAGAGACTAACGTTGAAGGTAGAAATTGTGACCACCAATATTTAAATTTGATGAGAGGACTTTTGGTGGCCGTGAATTTTGAATTTGTTCCTCTTTAAGTATTTTTCAGCAAAACCAATGGCTTCAGTGGGACCTTTTCCAATGGCTATTTTACTCCAAGAGGGCTTCACCAGACACAACCTTCAACCTTGCCCCTACAGGAGCATTTCACCTTATATTTCTAGGACTAAGCCAGAAAGGTAAACCTTTGGCCGGGATGAGCTGTTTGGTGTACCTGACTTTCGCTGTATCGTGGATAGCTTAACTTTTGCAGTGACTTCTGACCGGCTCTTTACTTTTTCTTGGAGCTTTTTGCTCCAAGACTTTAGCAATGTATATCTATGGATTTCCCTTATTGACTTTATTGTTTTGGTTCACTTTTCTTATTACATTTTCCCCAATTTTGTTGAATTCATTGTTGGATTTTTCTTTTACTTTGTTTTGGCTTTTATATTCTTTTAGTACTGTTAAATACTTTGCAAATGTTTCCTTAAGGTAAGTCTGTCTGCTTTGTGTCATAGCTACTGGGAGTTGAGCCCTGGCCTATTTATTGAACATGAATTTAACCTAACAGGATTTTTGACATACCATTTGGACTCACATCCTCCTCAACTAATAACCAGTTTTCTTATAGTAAGTCACATTTACCCATGCAACAGTGAGGTCTATGACATCTGCAACGAAAGAGACAACCATAATGATGGTGAAGTCTGTGATGCAAAAGTAAAATGAAGTGAGAGTGCTAGATTCAACTTCAAGAGCCCTAGTTTAAATTCTTGATGACCTTTCAATGTAAATCTTTGAGTTGTGGTCTATTTCTAGGTTTGGTGTGGCTGCACTTACTAGGAATAGGAATTAGCCATAGGTATATGCAGCATGGTTCAATGATGAATACAATACTTTCCAGTCTGGTATTAATGCTCAGGTTCATAACTGCTCTCATGGTACAGCAAGGTCACCAAAATAAAAACAAAATACATTTGGATGAAAGGAAGTCACAAGAATATGTTTTAAAAATATGGAATGCAATTTGAAGTTGTGAAAATGAAGTCTAATTCAGCTTTGTGAGTCCTCGTTATAAAAGACCCTGTAGACACAAAGGGGCCGATTCCGATCTCGGTCGGAGGCGCACCCAATACCATTCGGTCGGGAAAAAAGCCATGCGAATGCCTGTTTCCCGACCGATCCGTACAGCATACCGAACGAGTAAGTACGATGCGCACAACAGCACAGAAACCGGCCGAGTCGTACTCACCTAATCCAGGTCCTGTTCACCGACTGAGGCGAATCCGGAAACGCAGAATCGAGTCGCACGGAAGGGAAAATGCAGCTCCGTCCGGCCGAACAAGTACGATGCGCTTTCCGTACGCGCCGAACCCGTCGCTACGCACGGCACGTCAAAGCATCCGGGAGAGGCGCACATAAGCTCCGATTCGCGCCACAACACGATCCACGGCTACAAGGCGAACACGCCAGCGACGAGGACGACGCGAAGCAACGAGGACGACGCGAAGCAACGAGAAAGACGAACGACACGAACCAACCATGAATCCCTCCGTCCCGATCATACCAATATTCTACATTTACTACCAGAACAGGCACGGACGCGTACGGCGCAGAAGGTAAGTCAGACACCAACCACAAAACACATACAACACGTACACGACACATCACACACACACAGAGGGATGCAGAATTTACTTACACCAGCAACAGCAGCACCATAGGGGCGGGATGCCCATCACCAATGCCACATATGCACACAGGGGCCTGAATGCGCACCACCACCCCTACCCAGGGGGGCCGGATGCCAACCACCACTACCACCCTTAGCCAGGGGGTGCCAGATGCCCACCACCACTACCACCCTTACCCAGGGGCTGGATGCCTACCACTACTACCACCCTTAGCCAGGGGGTGCCAGATGCCTACCACTACTACCACCCTAAGCCAGGGGGGCTGGATGCCAACCACCACTACCACCCTTAGCCAGGAGGGTTCCAGATGCCCACCACCACTACCACCCTTACCCAGGGGGGCTGGATGCCTACCACTACTACCACCCTTAGCCAGGGGGGTGCCAGATGCCTACCACTACTACCACCCTAAGCCAGGGGGGCTGGATGCCAACCACCACTACCACCCTTAGCCAGGGGGGTGCCAGATGCCCACCACCACTACCACCCTTAGCCATGGGGGTGCCAGATGCCTACCACTACTACCACCCTTAGCCAGGGGGCTGGATGCCTACCACTACTACCACCCTTACCCAGGGGGGCTGGATGCCTACCACTACTACCACCCTTACCCAGGGGGCTGGATGCCTACCACTACTACCACCCTTAGCCAGGGGGTGCCAGATGCCTACCACTACTACCACCCTTACCCAGGGGGCTGGATGCCAACCACCACTACCACCCTTAGCCAGGGGGTGCCAGATGCCCACCACCACTACCACCCTTAGCCATGGGGGTGCCAGATGCCTACCACTACTACCACCCTTAGCCAGGGGGGGCTGGATGCCTACCACTACTACCACCCTTACCCAGGCGGGGCTGGATGCCTACCACTACTACCACCCTTACCCAGGGGGTGCCAGATGCCTACCACTACTACCACCCTTACCCAGGGGCGCCAGATGCCTACCACTACTACCACCCTTACCCAGGGGGCTGGATGCCTACCACTACTACCACCCTTAGCCAGGGGGTGCCAGATGCCTACCACCACTACCACCCTTACCCAGGGGGCTGGATGCCTACCACTACTACCACCCTTAGCCAGGGGGTGCCAGATGCCTACCACCACTACCACCCTTACCCAGGGGGGGCTGGATGCCTACCACTACTACCACCCGTAGCCAGGGGGGTGCCAGATGCCTACCATTACTACCACCCTTACCCAGGGGGGACTGGATGCCTACCACTACTACCACCCTTACCCAGGGGGCTGGATGCCTACCACTACTACCACCCTTACCCAGGGGTGCCAGATGCCTACCACTACTACCACCCTTACCCAGGGGTGCCAGATGCCTACCACTACTACCACCCTTACCCAGGGGGCTGGATGCCTACCACCACTACCACCCTTACCCAGGGGGCTGGATGCCTACCACTACTACCACCCTTAGCCAGGGGGTGCCAGATGCCTACCACCACTACCACCCTTACCCAGGGGGCTGGATGCCTACCACTACTACCACCCGTAGCCAGGGGGTGCCAGATGCCTACCACTACTACCACCTTACCCAGGGGGCTGGATGCCTACCACTACTACCACCCTTAGCCAGGTGGGGTGCCAGATGCCTACCACCACTACCACCCTCACCCAGGGGGGGCTGGATGCCTACCACTACTACCACCCGTAGCCAGGGGGGTGCCAGATGCCTACCACTACTACCACCCTTACCCAGGGGGCTGGATGCCTACCACTACTACCACCCTTAGCCAGGGGTGCCAGATGCCTACCACCTCTACCACCCTCACCCAGGGGGCTGGATGCCTACCACTACTACCACCCTTAGCCAGGGGGTGCCAGATGCCTACCACCACTACCACCCTCACCCAGGGGGGCTGGATGCCTACCACTACTACCACCCTTAGCCAGGGGGGTGCCAGATGCCTACCACCACTACCACCCTTACCCAGGGGGGGCTGGATGCCTACCACTACTACCACCCATAGCCAGGGGGTGCCAGATGCCTACCACTACTACCACCCTTACCCAGGGGGCTGGATGCCTACCACTACTACCACCCTTAGCCAGGGGGTGCCAGATGCCTACCACCACTACCACCCTCACCCAGGGGGCTGGATGCCTACCACTACTACCACCCTTACCCAGGGGGGCTGGATGCCTACCACCAACACCACCCCCACTCATAGGATGGACAATGCATGACACAACCAGCACACCACAACCTAGGGAATGCAAGAAAAGACATCCCCCAACACCATGACAAGCGTGTGTAGACTGTGTCAAATGCCTACAACACTGAACATGACTTTGAACATACAATGTGACCCCCTATCACATGTGCCACACAAATATGTGTGTGGCCCCCACAATGCAAGCAGGCCATGACCATTGTGGCAATGGGGTCCAAACCCCCATCATCACAGTGACCAAAATGTAAGTGTGGGGTCCATAGCTGAAGCACATTTTGAACACTGTGGCAATGGGGTCCAAACCCCCATCATCACAGTGACCAAAATGTAAGTGTGGGGTCCATAGCTGAAGCACATTTTGAACATTGTGGCAATGGGGTCCAAACCCCCATCATCACAGTGACCAAAATGTAAGTGTGGGGTCCATAGCTGAAGCACATTTTGAACAGTGTGGCAATGGGGTCCAAACCCCCATCATCACAGTGACCAAAATGTAAGTGTGGGGTCCATAGCTGAAGCACATTTTGAACATTGTGGCAATGGGGTCCAAACTCCCATCATCACAGTGACCAAAATGTAAGTGTGGGGTCCATAGCTGAAGCACATTTTGAACATTGTGGCAATGGGGTCCAAACCCCCATCATCACAGTGACCAAAATGTAAGTGTGGGGTCCATAGCTGAAGCACATTTTGAACATTGTGGCAATGGGGTCCAAACTCCCATCATCACAGTGACCAAAATGTAAGTGTGGGGTCCATAGCTGAAGCACATTTTGAACATTGTGGCAATGGGGTCCAAACCCCCATCATCACAGTGACCAAAATGTAAGTGTGGGGTCCATAGCTGAAGCACATTTTGAACATTGTGGCAATGGGGTCCAAACCCCCATCATCACAGTGACCAAAATGTAAGTGTTGACAAAGAAAGAGCTGCAACTGCCAAACTGCATGGATGATTCCTGGTCACAGAACATAAAACACATCAGTGGCAAAGTAGTGCATGTGTCCCATTGCAACATAAATTGGGGGAGCCAAATACTGCAGTGAAAATAAGACATACCTTTGGCCATGTGCAGACAAACAACACCCTTGGGGGCTGACACTGTCAACATTCATCAATGACACAATGACAGAAGTGACCATCAGAATGCAGACCCACATATTTGCACCAATGGGCACACAAATGCAGATACCCAGTGGAGACTGTAGATGTGAGGTGAACAGATACCATACCATGGCAGCAATGGGACACACAAACCATGATCATTGTGCTGACCGATGACCTAGGAGTCCCAGGGACAGCAGGGGAAAGCCACCAAACTGCATACAGCCAATGGCACACCCAAGATATGCCAATGCAGTGGTGCAGATGCACAAACACAAACAGGCAGACCCACACTGCACATCATACACAACAGGTGAGGGGGGTGCCAGTGTCCCCGGGCAACCACACAACACATGAGGAGACCTGAATACCAATCATACAGATGTGCATACAGTGCCACACAAAGGTAACTCATGGATCCAAATCCCCTACGTGGGCAAGCAGGCATTGTCAGATGAGAGGGAGCACAAATCACACATGTCACACAGGCACGTAGGAACAGCAACTGACACAGCAAGACACAGACACACCACAGCACTACCCCCAGGGCCCCCACAATGTGGTGACCCTGGGCTGCATTACAATCCCACTGTGATGACAAAGCTAAATGTCGTTCACACTGTGAACCACAGTCATGTGTCCTGAGCAACAAACTACCATCACACCTACACAAGCACAAATCAATCATCATGGCCAGTAAGCCAAGGCCAACATGGAGGCAGGGGCCTAGCCGGGCAACAACTCTCATCTGCACACACTCAACACCGCACCCTCTACCTCCAACAATGTGCAGCAGTGAAGCACACATACACTGGTGACATTGCACATGCACCCATGACTATTCCAGGGTGGTGGGTGGGAACCAAGGTGCAGAAACACATCACACATGGCCACTCAACAAGACTCCTGAATGTCTGACACACTGCACACTACGTTGTACATGGACATGACGGCAATACCACACCAACCAATGGGATCCCAGCCACAGTCACACACCAATGAAGAAGCCAAGGTCACCCACAAAGAACACACATAGACAACAACCAACATTGCAGCCCGGACCCTGAGGAGTGCCAGCAGTCACACACACAACGTGTCACAATCACTGAAAGATAACACAAACTGGAAATCACATGACAGGGGCAAACAACAAGTGCCAAGGGAAACCTGACTGTGACCCATCTGCGTCTGCACACAAACTCAGCCCTGACAGCAAACACACCTATGGGTGACACCCTGATGACCAGTAATGTGCCATGCACCCACATCACAGAGAACCCAGGGAGAAGACTTTGGGGGAACATAGGTCAACTCAGCAAGCATCACAAACAGGTACAACACTAGGGATCCCAGCATGCACAGCAAAACGGAAGTGAACACACAGACATGCTCATACAACACACACCTTGGGCGCAGGCAATGTCACAGGAGTACACACTGCCATGAGGGGACTCCACTCCTGTGTGAGGAAAGCTGTGCCATATGTTGCCTCAGTAGGGCCCCATCATGTCAGCTGAGCACTTGGTCACACAATCAACAATTAGCACCAAATGAGGGCTCCCGTCACATCAGCCTGGTCATGGAAGTGCCAACGAAATCATCAGCACAGATCCAACACACTTGTATAGCAATGTTGCACTGACAACACAGATGAGTCCTTCCCCATTGATGCCCAAACCTGCATGTCCAGTGGAGATGGCCACACGGTCAGGGAAGTAGGCGAATTGAACAATGGCAGGCACAACAGATGTGCAGGGGTGGAAGCCACAGATGTGAAATTGCTAATGTAAGTAGGAAATCCCATTGCCAAATACTAAAACACATGACACCCTCAGATGCTGCTATGGATGACATGGATACACCACAGGATAGGACACATTCCCCCTGGACCACATGGGTTCCTGCACAGTAACACTTCATTATCATGAGACCAAATATCACCATCAATGCAGCAAGGGCATGGTTAGCATCATCAACAACATGTACATCAGAAGCATAAGCACTAGAGAACAGAAAGTTGCTTTATTCAGCATATGTGTGTAATGAAAACTGAAAGTCCAGAAAAAACACAAAGGCCAATGGCCAGTCCATTGTCAAAGTCCAAACAGGGTGACAGTGGCAGATGTCACCCTACGCATGCCTGCACAAAACCAGGGACAATCCACTAGGAGGGGCAACCGGGGGGCAGGCCAGGCACCGCAGGGACAGGATCAGGGCTCACCAGGAGGAAGCAGGGAAGGGGTGGTGGGTGCTAGAGAGCCACTGACAACTGCAGTGGAGGTGTCTGACATGGTGTGTGCCGGCACAACTGGGGGGCATGGCTCAGATGTTGTGGGTGCCGGCACGACTGCAGTGGACCCTGCAGATGGAGTGGACAGGTCTGCCACTGCAGTGCCCAAGTCAGACAGGGTGGTAGTGGACTCCACTGCAGTGCCTACCACCAGGGGAGGAGAATGGGGAACAGGCAAGGTGGGCTGGACAGAGGGGAGGACACCCTCACCACATCAGTGGCACAGACAAGCGCAGCGGGGGTGCGGTGCCGGGAGAGCAAGTGGCAGGGGAGAAGGCCGGATCCTCTTGGGGATGGTATATCTGTGGGTGGGGAACCTGGGGCAGGGTGTGGTGGGGGCACCTGTGGAGTGGGGGCCTGAGGGATGGAGGAAGGAGACCTGGTGCCTGAGCTGCAGGGCGGCGGCGGGGTCTTGCTCTTATGACTCCGGGGGACTTGCGGGTGGGGCCTCAGTCTGTCTGCGCCTGGGGGAGGGTGTCTGGGGGCGAGGGCACTCTGCTCCGTGTGGATGGGCTTCCTCTTCCCCCTGAATGCTGTATCAGCTGGATCGGAGGGAAGAGGCCGAGGTCACTGAGGAAGAGCTGCTGGGTCTTTGGGGTTGCAGGTGAGGCAAGGGAGGGTGCTTTGGAGGGAGAGGCAACTGAGGACTGCGCAGTGCTCGTGGATGCGTGTGTGTGTTCCAGGGCCCCATCCCCTGTGAGTCTGGTTTCAGTCCCCTGACTGTGCGTGCGTGTGCGTTTTGTTTGTGGCGTGTGTGTCTGTGTGCTGGATGTGTGTGTGCTGGTGTGTGCCTGTGCCGGTATGTGTGTGCTTGGGACGGGTAAGGTGCTGGGGAGTGTGGATGGAGCAGAGGCAGGAGGGGTGAGGGACTGTCTGAGGAGGGACACTGCTGCCGTCAGGGAGGAGTCCATGGACCTATTGCCCCTCTGTAGGTCAGACATGCCCGATGAGATGCCCTCCATGAATGACACCAGCTGAGTCAACAGAGCGGTGTGCGCATGGAGGACACTCAGCATGGCTGTCTGCCCTACATGGAGCTGGCGAAGGAGGTACACAGACTCCTCACTCAGGGCAGCAGGGGACACAGGGGCAGGGGGTGCGGTGCCTGGCCCAAAGGAGACACGCTCCCGAACATGGGAGCCTCCACGGACCTGGGGAATGGGAGCCGATGGGAGGGCGGTGGTGGTGCTGGTGGTGGCGGGGACAGCAACACTAGCTGGGGTGTGGTGGCTGCTGACACCTGCCTCCATAAGGGAGTCATCCTCCGAGTTGCTCTGGTCCTCAGCTGAGGTGGATGGTGCTGAGGACTCCTCGGTGTGGCTCCCCTCGCCCTCCGTGCCACTGGGTCCCTCCGACCACTCCTCGGCTGCTGACCCAGTCTGGCTCTCCGGCTCCTCCTGGTCCGTGGAGCTGTCCCCTTCCGTGGCCGTGAATGTATCTGCAAACAATGGGGAAACAGACAGACATCAGTCACCTGCACCAAACGCACACACCACTGTGAGCACAGCACATTACAGAGCAAGCCCTGGCATCATTAGTTGTACATTGCTAAAAGTGCCCTAACTGAACAGGAGAAGCCAATTGTCAGTCTGATGCCAACCATGGCACTCACATCCCACATGGCCTTGCACCCATCTGTCTGGTGTCTGTTGGATAGCAACACCCCAGTGTGGACACATGCACCAACTACACAGTAGTTGGACAGTGCAGAGGACACGGTGTAGCATGTGGACATGCACACATCACAACTCTTGCCACTGAGTCAGTACAGGTTTCCGGATGAAAGGGATGCCCAGAGTCAAATAGGAAATGCATGTGATGCATACCAGCGACAGACACCATGATGCACCCATGTCCTGATAGCCATCGCCACAATGGTGTGCATGTAGCACATGTCACTCCCCTGCAGGATCACCAATAAGTAGACACATGCCAAGGCGGAGGCATGACTGCTAAGTCATACATCACTGTCTCAGTGATGTATGACTTGGCAGCCAGACAACAACACTCTGCACTGTGTCACAATAGTAGGTCATAGGGAATGCAAGTCCTGGAGCTGCACAAGTGCACATGTACATCCCCACACAACACATCATCTTAACCCTCATCTGTCCAGGTCATACCGATTGGACATATGGGAGACCTGTGACACTACCCTCTGAACCTGAGCCCCTCACAATCTGCTGTGAATGGGGAACAGCTGCCTGAACTTCACATTCGCATACCCCAGTCTGCACGGGCAGCTGATCAAACACCTATGTGACACACAAGTATCGTCTCCTATGGTCACATCTCCAGTGGCATGCTGAGCCCCTACCGAGAAACACCCCAGCAGTCCTGGCAACAAATCCACAGCACACTGACACAGAGGCAGACACCTGAGGGGTCAAATCACTGCACACAATGTGTCAGCTGATACACGGGAGTGGGAGTACAGAGTGCATTGCATGGCCTGGAGTAGGCATGACTGTCCTGCCCCACATGAATGAGGGATGAGCCCTGGACAGTGGATAGCTGGCTATGTATGTGTGACACATGTAATCTGCACACTCCTGGGGCCCAAACATTGTTCCTACCCGCTGCATGGGTGTGTGCCACATACCCCAGGCACATGTGGTGGCTCAGCTCAGCAAGTGGACCGCATATCAAAGCAACACGCAGATTACATGTCCGAACACAGGCGTTGTGTGAACAATGGACCCACCCATGATGCCCACAACAGAGTTAGGGAAACAGATGCTGTCCCCCACCTTTAGTGAAGCAAACTGCAAGGAAACAGTCCCAAGTGACACAATTCCCTGAATGTAAGGGCCACACCTGGGTATCAGATGAGGAGTGGGCAGTGCACAATAGAGGGACATGGCTCCTGGACAACATGACTGCTGTACTGTGGCAGTTTAACCAGGCCAGAGGAGGGCACATAGCATGTAATACAGAGTTCACAGTGCAGTCTTTGACTCACCCCCTCCTTGCTGCTGTCTGGCCTTCAGCTGCCCATCCAGGTCTGGAAACACCACCGCCAGGATCTGGAGCATGTGGGGGGTCAGGGTCCGTGTTCCGCCCCTCCTGCGAGGAGGCGACAGCTTCAGCTGGACCCGTGCAATCCTCCGGGTCCAGCCCGAAGGTCCTGCCACCTCTTCTGGCAGTTGCGGATCCGGCACTTGTAGACTCCCACGGACCGGACAGCCCGGACGATGTCCTTCCAGATCTCCTGCTTCCGATGGGCATTAACCTGTCAGGATGACAAAGTGAAAAGGCCATTACTACACATGCAACATATCCGTGCATGACACAGTTGTATATACATGTCTCAATCACAGGGGCACATGATGTACACAGGCAGTGCAACGCTGCCCATGGACAGTTTGCCAGACGTCACTACATGGTATCATTGCATGGGAAGTAAAACCTTGTTCAAATGCACTGTCACTGCACCATACCTGTCCAGTGCATGTCACTACACACTATGGGGGGTGACAACTACTCAGTGAGCCTGCTAGCCAGTGGCGTGCAGACTTTCAGCCTTGCTAGTCAGACAAAATGCACATTCAGAAAGGCAGTGCACAGAACACTCACCTGCTCCCCTGGTGTCCCATACAGCTTGCTGTACTGTGGAAGTAGGCTGTCCAGCAGGGCCTGGTTCTCCTCAAGGCTGAAGGCTGGGGCTCTCTCCACAGTACGTGCCATTGCAGGGTCCAGAGGGGCAGAGACAGCAGCAGTGCAGTGGCAGATGTCGTCCTGGAGCATGTAGTGCAGGCAAGTGAGCTCTCAGGGGAACAGCCAGCAATATATATGTGCTGGAGAGGCAGATACTGTCCCTTGTGTCCAAAGTGATAGGTCCAAGTCGTTTGCATCTTCTGAATCTGGCCAATCCATGGAATAGCAGCACCAATACACGCCCACAGCATCCTTCAAATCTTCAACTTCATGACATACATGATTTTGCAACATTGTTGTGGGTGACCAACTGAATTTCCAGCAACCGACTCGTTCGAATTTCGAAAACGCGTCCGTTGCCAGACTAAACCATTGTCAATGGGTGCGCACCGATCGGTCCATTGCGGTACAACGCGTACAGGGGTACAACGCGTACCCGCACACATTGAATGCAATGGGCGGCCGGGAGCACCAATCGGTCCATTGCGGTACAACGCGTACAGGGGTACAACGCGTACCCGCACACATTGAATGCAATGGGCGGCCGGGGCACCGATCGGTCCATTGCGGTTACAACGCGTACAGGAGTACAACGCGTACCCGCACATTGAATGCAATGGGCCGGCCGGGGCACCGATCGGTCCATTGCTGATCAACGCATACAGGAGTACAACGCGTGCCCGCACACATTGAATGCAATGGGCGGCCGGGGCACCGATCGGTCCATTGCTGATCAACAGCGTACAGGGGTACAACGGCGTAACCGCACACATTGAATGCAATGGGCCGGCCGAGGGCACCGATCGGTCCATTGCGGTACTGCAGCGTACAGGGGTACAACGCGTACCCGCACACATTGAATGCAATGGGCCGGCCGGGGGCACCGATCGGTCCATTGCTGATCAACGCGTACAGGGGTACAACGCGTACCCGCACACATTGAATGCAATGGGCCGGCCGGGGGCACCGATCGGTCCATTGCTGATCAACAGCGTACAGGAGTACAACGCGTACCCGCACACATTGAATGCAATGGGCCGGCCGAGGGCACCGATCGGTCCATTGCGGTACAACGCGTACAGGGGTACAACGCGTACCCGCACACATTGAATGCAATGGGCCGGCCGGGGCACCGATCGGTCCATTGCGGTCTACTGGCGTACAGGGGTACAACGCGTACCCGCACACATTGAATGCAATGGGCCGGCCGGGGCACCGATCGGTCCATTGCTGATCAACGCATACAGGGCTACAACGCGTACCCGCACACATTGAATGCAATGGGCCGGCCAGGGGCACCGATCGGTCCATTGCTGTTCAACGCATCCCTGTACAAGTGACTGGCATATGTCACCATGCCTGTCTCAGATGGACATATGCCAGCCACAGATAGCTCCCAGGGAGTGAGGGGCACACCTACAACACGACAGCCTGTCCAAACTGTATGATAAGGCATGTAAGGCTGCATTTCCTATTGTGTGTATGTTGGTGTACATGTTGTCCTGTGGGTGTCACCTGGGGGCAGCCACCCCCAGGCTGTGCACGTGTTCATGGGGACAGGATCCTGGGTGTTACGTGTACATGACCACTGTGATGTGCAACTGTTCATATCTGTGCATGTGCCATGGTCACATTTCACGGTGGTGTATGTGTATGTCATGTCACATACCCCGTGAGTCCCATGTGGGATTGTATGTTTGAGCCAGGGTGTCCCAGTGGCACAATAGTGATGGTCCTCCACAGTCTGTGTGCATGTAGTGTTTACAATGTCTCTGATTTCATGTGCACAATGGGAGACAGTCTCCACATCCACGTTGTGTGTGCATGGACTTTGATGTTGTGCGTGTGTGTGTCACAGACGTCCATGTCTTTCCTGCAGTGGCAAGTGGGACCACTACCTGTGGGGGTCATAGTTGTTTTGCTGTGGTGTATACATGATACTCCATGTAATGCCAGTGTCCATGTGGCAATACAGGGTCCCTGGGAATGTACCTGTTGTTGAGCTGTGATGCCTGGGGCACATCTGTCCTCACATGTCACTGTGGGGGTGATTGTGACACGGCAGCAGGAGATGGGAACTGTGACACGGCCTCATGATATCCAATGGGCCAACCTGGGACTTGGTGATGCCACTTGTTGAACCGTGATGACAGATGTTGGCCATGTATGTACCATACATGTCCTTACGGAACTGCACACTTCATGTAGTTGTGCCTCATAATGATGTATGTTGGGATATTGAGTGTTTTCAATGCCGCATATGTGGGCTGATTGACAATCTTGCTTTCTTCTCCTCTGCACTGCAGGGCTCCTGCTGTCCATCGACCATTCCCAGACCTGGCAACGATGGTGGAACGGGACAGCATCCGACGGTACCGCTTCACCGGGCAGCTGATTGAGGATTTGGCAGTGCAGTTGGCCCCACATTTGCAGCCTGGCCGGCCGTATCCTACAGCGCTGACCCCCAAGGTGAAGGTGATGGCAGCCCTACACTTCTTTGCCACCGGTACCTTCCAACATACTGTGGCGACTGCTGGTGGGATGTCACAGACCATGTTGAGCCGTGTGCTCCACGATGTTTTGGTGGCAATGTTGCTATTCCTGACCCGGTACATCTATTTCCCTAGACTGCAACGATTCACTGACGTGAAGAGTGACTTCTATGCCCTGGGGAGGATGCCGCATGTCATTGGCTCCATTGATGGGACACGTGTGGCTTTGGTACCACCACAGGCCCAGGAGCAGGCCTACCGTAACCGCAAGCACTACCACTCGGTCAATGCACTGGTGGTGTGTCTTGCAGATATGACCATCACACACGTGTGTGCCCGTTTCCCTAGTTCAGCACACGATGCCTTTGTGATGAGGAGTAGTCGCATCCCCAGGATGATGGCACAGATGCAGAACCAGCGTGCCTGGCTTGTCGGTGTGTACTGACTTTGTGCCATTGTGTGTGATCTGATCTGTAGTATTCCGCCCACTTTTCCAAGTCAGCTAATGTGCACTTGTCTGTCCTTAGGTGACTCGGGATACCCCAACATGCCGTGGTTGCTGACACCCCTCAGGAACCCTGTGACACCAGCCCAGATGCGCTACAATGAGGCACATGGTCGGACCAGGAGAGTGATTGAGCGGACATTTGGTCTCCTGAAGAGCCGCTTCCGCTGCCTGGACAAGACAGGAGGGTCCCTCCCATATGCCCCTGCGAAAGTGTGCAAGATTATCATCGTCTGCTGCATGCTCCACAACCTGGCAGTGCGGAAGGAGTTGCCTCTCATCCAGGATGACAATGACCAACATCCGCCACCTGTGGAGGATCCTGGCCTGGACCACGATGCCAGTGATGATGATGATGATGAGGGTGATGTCCGCACACAGCTCATCACCAACTTCTTTAGCTGAATGTGAGTATCCTGAGGTGTCATGTCAATGATGTGAGTTGGCATGATATGTGTAGGTGGTGCTCTGGTGCTGTTGGAGTGTGTCCATGTGGTACATAAGATAATGTCACAGTGGAGAGCATTCACAAAGCGTAGAGAAACAATAAATGATCAAAATAGACAAAGTATGACAGCACCAATTAACTCATTCCATAAATGGTTATGATTTAATTAAATCACAGGGATTGAAATTAATCAAATCTATAAAATGCAATGTATTTCACATTTATACATTAATGAAAAACAGGTGCACACAATGTGAAGTGACAAGTGCATAATAAGGATGAGTGCAGGTGATGTGCAAAGGGAAGGTAGTGCGCATATATACATCAACAATCAATAATGGCGACCTATCCTGCCAGATGACTGGCATATGCATGAATGATAAGTCATAACAAAAATGAGAACGATGCAGATATATATTCTCTGTCATCTAAGTTTGACAAAACAAATAATTTATATACATAATAATGTCGACGTTTCGACCCCCATATGAACAAGCAGACTTCACGCTTTGAAAGTGGGGTCTTCCTCAGGACCAAGGGAGGGGGATGGTGGGCACCAGTAACAGCGGGAAAGCTCCAGGCTGAGAATTAGTTAGGTGGGCCTTGTGGGCTCAGTTCGCGCTGGTATTCGTGGTTAATGGACCAAGGTTGATCAGTAACCTATGGCTGATGGTTGCATGGACGCAATGCTTCTGACAGCTAACTATGGTGTGTCCATGGGCTACTTGACTGGATGTGTGTAGCGATGTGTGCTTACAGGTGGTCTGTACTCCCCAACAGTGTTGACATGTTAACTTGGTTCTGGGTGGGTATCTTGTAACATGTATTGTGCATGAGTTTTGCTGTTCTGACCTGTTCTCCATTGCTTTTGACTGTGTGTCATTTCTGTCCTTCACAGGGTACTTTCAGATTCGTTTGGTCAACTGTGTCCACCGACGACGTGATTGTACTTCCAGGGTGGTAGCTGTTGTGTCCCTACAGGTGATGTGCGCCACACCCATGGACTTCCTTCCTTCTACAGTTGTTGACTGTGTGCCTGCTGCCAGGTGGGATTACCTTGCATCTGTAGTGGTTACGACATGTTGCAACTGTGTAATAAACCTGTGCTTCACTTTGTGATGTGCGTTGTCTGTGGTCACACATTTGACTGCCATTTGCTTACTGCACCTGTGGGCTACTTGACTACAACTGGGAATAGGTGTGGTGTCTGTGCATTGCACCGTCTTCCCTGGCAACATCAGTGTAGGCAATGAGTCAGATGGCCTAGGTGTGTATGTGTTGTGTAGCCCTGGTGGTGTGTCTCCCTCATATGTGTCACGTTGCCTTTACTCACATGCCTGTGTTGTACTTGCTGTTGCAGTTCGCATACACAGTGTAATTTTGCAGTTCATCATCCCCATAACAGCACCCACGTTGGAATCACAACAGAGGCAAGTATGGTGTATTAGTGTGTTTATTGTGATACATTTGTGTGAATAGTGCATAGGATGGGTAGTGCTGTACATATATCTTGCAATCAGAAGTTCCTAGGTGAATTGAAATCCTGGTAGACAAAATCCCCAGTATCGGGGCCACAGTTGTCTGAGACATTGGTCCAACTTGTACTCCCCATGCAATGTGTGGGAGTTGTGTTGCCGTCAACAGGGTGAACAGTCTGTGCACAAAGGTGAACATCCAGAACAGGTTCAGGCTTCCTGGGAGTTGCGCTTGGCCATTGGCCTCTCACTTGCCCCTCCTCGGATGACCCCTCTTCTTTGGGGGGGGCCCCTCAAGTACAGGCTGCTGCGGTGCAGGGGACTCTCCGCCAGAGTCATCCTCCCTCCCTGTGGCAGTTGCAGTTTGTTCAGCACAAGATGTTGTTGGCACACAGGGAGGTGTGGACTGGTTGCTGTTCATCTGGCGGAGGCATTGTAAAATGTCCCTGTGCACCGCCGTCATCTCTTGCAGTGCGTCCCACTTGGACTCCACGCGGGACATGTGTGAGTCCAAGTGGGCATGATGGGCAGCCTGCTGCTGTTTCATGTCTCTGAGGAGCCCCACTACCTGGCTGAGATCTCCGGTGCTGGACTGGTACGCATCGGCTATGCGTACCAGTTGTGGGTCATCATGCACACCAGCAACCTCTGCAAGCAGCGACCTCTGTCTCCCATCCCTCCCACCACCCCTGCCGACATGTGCAGTGCGTGCAGTGGCATGCACAGATGACCCTGGTCCCCCTTGGGGGTTGGTGGTGGTGGTGGTGTCCATGGCCCCACGTTGGTCCAGGGTCCCTGTGCTGGTGTTGCTCCTTGTTCTGTCCATGTCGGCAGGGATGGTATTTGTGGTGACAGTCGTTGGAGGGGTGGGTGCAGGGGGTGCAGCTGGTGGTCCTGCTGGTGCTGCAGCTGGTGGTCCTGCTGGTGCTGCATGTTGACTTGCACCGGATGTGCCAGGTTGGTCTTCTTCGTCCGAGGAGGGCAGAGGCTGTACGACACCAGTGAGCTCCGCATCCTCTTGAGCCTGGGACTGGGACTCCTCAGCGTCTGCTGCTGTGTCCCCATCATCACCTGTTTTTGGGAGACACACACAATGTATGTTATGTTTCTGCAGGCATCAATGGTTGACACACCTGACAGTTGTGACTGTGCCTCTGGGTGCGGGCCTGTACATTGCATTGTCCTAAGTCGTCACAGTCAGGGGTTGATATTGGTGTGGCACATTGTCCTGCATTATTTGGGCATTTCTATGTATTTGTTGGGGTGTGAACATGGTCTGCATTGGTTGTATTTGGTTGACAGCCGGCCCTCCTTCCCACCCATCCAGTCAGTTATCCCACCATGGACTGTGCTTGCATTGCAGGGAGTGGATGTTGTCTCTCAGGATGTCAGTCAGTGGTGTTGTGCTGTTTGTTGGTGCACAGTTCCCAGCAGGGCCTTGTGCTCCCCACAGCAGTAGCCAGTGTCAGCCATCTTGTGAGTCCTTCTCCACTCCCTGTGATGTGAGCATGGTTCAGGGTGGTGTTGATGGGACAGTTGTGGGGGTGAGCTATGTCTGTGACTATGACTCCCATCATGCTATTGCCTCCCCACCCCACTTCCCAGCATTCCCATACTTACTTGCTTTTGTGGGGAGTTCAGTGTGTGTGGGTGTGAGAGCAATGGCAAGATGGCTGACAGTGGTGTCCTGCTGTTGGTTGGTGTGCAGTTCCCAGCATGCCCTTGTGCTCCCCACAGCAGTAGCCAGTGTCAGCCATCTTGTGAGTCCTTATCCACTCCCTGTGATGTGAGCATGGTTCAGGGTGGTGTTGATGGGCCAGTTGTGAGGCTGAGCAATATCTGTGCCTACTACTCCCATCATGCTATTGCCTCCACCCCCTTCCCAGCATGCCCATGCTTCCTTCCTTTTGACTCTGCTTCCCTGTGGGGTGGGCTGGCTGTGCTGACAGGATGGCTGGGAGTGTTGTCCTGGCAGTTGTTTGGCTAAAAGTCCCAAGAGTGTCCCTGTGCTTCACACAACATAACCCAGGGTGGTGGTTCTCTGTGGGATCTTGAGTTAGGATGTGAGGCATTGCATTCTCCCAGGTGGGTTCTGTGGAGTTTGTGTTGAGGGGGTGTGAGGGGAGGAGCTTGTGACTATGGTCAGTGCTGCAAGTCCTCCTTCCCACCCAGCCAGATATCCCACCATGGAACATGCTTCCATTGCAGGGAGTGGAAGTTGTCTCTCAGGATGTCAGTCAGTGGTGTCCTGCTGTTTGTTGGTGCACAGTTCCCAGCAGGGCCTTGTGCTCCCCACAGCAGTAGCCAGTGTCAGCCATCTTGTGAGTCCTTCTCCACTCCCTGTGATGTGAGCATGGTTCAGGGTGGTGTTGATGGGACAGTTGTGGGGGTGAGCTATGTCTGTGACTATGACTCCCATCATGCTATTGCCTCCACCCCACTTCCCAGCATTCCCATACTTACTTGCTTTT